>CAEFZX010000058.1:0-35842 GCA_903066825.1 Alfaro cultratus | reverse complement strand
TTGTGTTTATATATATATATATATATATATATATATATATATATATATATATATATATATATATATATATATAGGCTAAAGGTTTTTTTGTAGCACTTTGGCTGCTTTTCAAGCTTAGAAATTTTCACGTTTTTTCTAGAACATTTCTGAGATTAATATCAAATTTTATTTTATAAATTACCTCCTTTTATTTACTTATTTATTATCTACAATGGCAGAACAAGTTTTCAGCCGGTTGCCATGGAAACCACTCCCTGCGCTCCCACAGAAGGCGGAAAAGCGTCACTAATTAAATTTTCAAAACCGTAAACAAATACATTTTGACATCAGTTTTTATTTTTTTTTATTTATTTTCACAGAACAGAAGGTTTTACTCTAACGTGTGTTGTTCAAACAGGATGCTGCTTGTGCAGGACGCAGTAGCTTCAGTAGTAACACTTGGTCGCAGCATTGGTCCATCCCGCCGCTGTCTGTCTCCCTGGATCCGTAGTTTTATCCCAAATATGGACCGGGAATGTCCAGGATTGCGTCTTTCTTGCGTGCGCCGGAGGGGGAATGCGGGTTTGTAACCACATTTATTTAACTACGCCTCCTCCGGTCTGAAAGTCTGCTGGTAGGCATTGGACAGGAAGAGAGTTGGAAAAAGAAACGGGACGCCCTCCTTTTCCTCCTCTTCCTCCTCCTCCTCCTCCTCCTCTTCTTGCTGCTTCTCTTAGCGGATAACGGTGTCCAAGAAGTTATTCAGGACCGAGGGAGACAAAAGCGCGGCCATCAGTCATAAATGTTCTGGTTTTAGAGCGAAAAGCAGCTGGCTGTGATCAGATCATGGAGGATTTGGGTGAGTCCTGTAGCAGCAGATCTTCGTTTCGTTGTAACTGGGATATCTTGAAGGGAATCTGTGGGAAGGGGCGGTCTGCCCAAACAGAGGAAATTTGGCCTCTGTTGATCCTGGCAGTCAGAGTGCAGACATGCAGCAGGCTTAAAAATAACCCATTTCAGTAGAAAGGCATGCAAAATGTTCTCCATTAGCATTTATTCCCCTTTAACTTCTTCACTGTTTGTTTAACTGGAGGAAAATTGTACGTTTAGCCCAAGGAGTTAAAAATCTGTAGACTGACTTTTTGATTAAGTCTCAAGTTTTCGTAGATGAGGTTGAATGCAAATGCATGCCACACTTTTCAGATATCTTCCCTTTTTATTTATTTGGAAATCAAGCCTTTTTTAAAGGTTATTACATTGTAGTCACTTAGATCCATTTGATCCACCACCATGTTTTATGGTTTAGATGGATTTTCAGTGTTTCCTCCACAAACAGCCTTTTGTATGCAGGTCAAAACATTTTATTTTAGTGCATCTCACATTTTCACAGCAAATATGACTTGTTATGACTTTCCTCCTCCATAAAGTCGAGATTTATCATGTAGGACTGAAACGATTAATTGATTAATTGTGATTAATTATTGAAATAATCGTCTACTAATTTATAAATCGATTAATCGTGAAAGTTGTTTTTTTGGTTTTTTTAGAACTTACACTTTTATTATTTTACAGAGCAATTATACATCAGTGGTTCATAACACAAGTGCTGACGATATGAAGTTTTCCATAAAATAAACATCTTAGCATGATATCTTACAACCTCAGCATCACATCTGTAAACTCATCACCATACAACCCTAAAATGAGGATAAACTTTGGGCAGGATAGCTAAACATCATATGCCAAAAGACAAACTTGTTGTTTTAAGAGTAAAAATACAATAAAATAAACAGATTATGAACACTTTTGTTGCATTTTGCAGTTGCCTTACAGTAATTTCAATAGACTAAAATAACTCAGATCAAACTAGGACTGAATCGATTAATTGAATCGATTAATTGAATTAATTATTGAAATGATTATCAACTAATTTAGTAATCGATTCATTGTTAAAGTTTTTTTGGGAGGAGAAATACAGTAAAATAATCAGATTACGAACACTTCTGTTGCGTTTTGCTCTTTAAAGTTGTCTCATGGTCATTTTAATAAACTAAAACAATTAAGGCTGAAGCCCCATAGTGATTAATCACAATTAATCATGAATAATTAGATTTAATTGAAGTATACAGTAAAAATGGCCTTTTTCTGAAAGAACAACATATTCAGAGCAGTAACTGAGACAAACCTGTACAAAAAATTTATACATTTTACATTTAAGATTAAAATAAAACCTTATTTGTCAGTAAATATTTTCCTGAACTCCTCAAGTGGCAGGTTTAGCTTCATCTGGTTCAAGTTCTGTATAAGTATAACAAAAAATGTCCTATTAAGCACTTTTTTCTATTTAATAATTTGTCATTTAAGCAAGAAATTAATCAACAGATTAGCACCACGTTGTATGGATGTCAAATCAAGCAGAAAGGGTTGAACATGTAGCCCTTGAATGATCAAGCGTTCACCAAAGAATGTTTTTATTATGTTGTAGGCAAGAAAACATTTTTCTTACTTAACGAAAATAATTTAATCATTTGTTTATTTTCTTATTTTATTGTATTTCTATTGCAAAAAAATATACAGCTAAGTGGTTAACTTTAAAAAAAATCAGATTAATTGTCAGAATATTTGATTAATCATCAGAATTAATTAGTTTTAATGAATTTCTATTGTATGAATGTGGTTAACTGAATTTGTCATCCGATCAATCAGCAGAATAATTGATTAATTGTCAAAAATATTCGATTATCATAAAAACATTTGATTAATCATCAGAATAATTGATGAATCGGTTACTAAAATTATCATTACATACATCCGTGGAGTGCACAATTAAAATTTGATCTGTTGGCTTCCTGTATCCAAGCTGAGCATCTCTGCAGCTCCTCCAGAGTTACCACTGGTGGCTGCTTCTCTGATTAGTCCTCTTTTCATGATCAGATAATGAAATATTGTTTTTGGAACCGAAACCTGCTGTAAACTTCTGCCCAACTTTCTCTCTCACCTGTCTGCCGTGTTCTGGTTTGTTCTCTAACAAACATGTTCGCATTTTTACCTGTAAGATGCGAGAATCCTGCAATTTTAGCTCATAGCTGCAACGTGACAACCTGTGGAAGAGTCAATGCTCTGAAAGCCACACACAACGTGAGCCCAATAAATTACTCCACATCTGTCTGACCGCTACAGAGTTTTTCATGCACGGCCTGCTAATTCAATAAAGTCTTTGTAAATTAGATTTTAAATGATCCACAACCGTCCTCTCCATGCATTACCCCTGATAAGCTGTGGATGGAGAGGAAAAACACAGAGTTGCTCTGTTTGAAATCATAAAGGGATCTTTTATTTCTAGTTATTGATGTTTTTTTCTTGAAAACATGTTTAGGGAGACAGCTTTCTGTGTTAGAAATAGCCCAGAGCAACTCTTCCATTTCAGCAAGCCACATAGTTCGAGGAAAAAGGAGAAGGTTTTTCTCTCTGCCGCCCATTCGCCATTTGCTTTTTCCTTTTTTTTTGTGAAGTCATCAAGCACTTTTGCTTCTCAAGCAACAGAAGGGGGTGAATGGCAAGATGTAGCACATCTGGGCACATCTGGATCGGATTGCACTCGCAGAGGCAGGGTTACTCGGGCGACCGGGTTGGTGTTTGTCTCAGTTTACGCCGCTTTTGTAAAACTTTCAGGGAGTGAAACTACTTGTTAGAGGGTCTCTTTGGCCAAGACAAACAAGTCAGCAGGCAGAACTAAATATGGTCATAATTCCCATTAAGAGAAGCCCAACTCCTTATATGTGCAGTCTGTATAAACGTGTGTGTGTGTGTGTGTGTGTGTGTGTTTGAGAAATGGCAAGAGCCCAGCAGGCATGTAGACTGTGCACTAGCTTCCCAACACATGGCCATAGCACAAGTGTGAATCATCCGGGTGAGAAGGTGACCACAGGGCTGATCCGAGGCGGGAACGTTCACGTCACTCGTGTCTCATATCTGATTCACGCAGAAAATGTCACAAGAGTTCAAGCGAGGTTCAAAACCAGTGGCGCAAAAGGTTGGTAAGCACTGTGTAGTTGCGTTTCCATTACAAACTTTGAGACTCAGGAAGCTCAAATCGTGGTAGTAGTGGCAGCTAGTAGTGGCAGGTCCACCGGAAGTGCCACGACTAGCTGAAAACTTTGTAAATATTTCGCAAATGTAAAAGAAAAAAAAGCATAATTTCGTAATTGCTGTGTTTCTATTAAATAAGAAACAAAATTAAAACAACACGTGAATAAGCTTGTTCGCTGGATAAGTAATTAAAAAATATGCTGCGCCATCATTCAGAGACGTAAGAAAGAGGAAGAGAAATACCGCCGCCATCTTGGAGCGGTCCAAAACATCAGCGGTCCGAAACAGCAGCACTTCGAGGATATTTTTGATAAAATCGACGGACTATTGACCTGAGGGCTTGGGTGATAACTTCTCACAAGTAAGGTCAACAGATTATTATTTGTATTTTATGAATGGGATATTACTGTATTTAAATTCGCCAGCGAAATGGCAGCTAACATGATTTACGGTGTAAAACTGGGTTTCAGCTCTGGCCATGAAGGCTAACTGAGGTTAAATCTTTTAAAAAGTTTGTCATTTATTATTTACATCTAATTCTTAAAAAAAAAAGTCAGATATAATGTCTTATATCCACCACAAAATATAAATAACAGATCATTTCACTGGAATAGTTTTCAAACAAGCTCATAATTTCAGCTGCTTTGGTTCATTATGAATAAATATGCATTAAAACAGGAGTTTAGTTGAAGTAAAGTTCTAAGAAATTTGAAGACCTCTTTATTATTGCTATGCCGCGAAATTCCAACTACTTCCTGTTGTTGTGTTTTTGNTGTTTTTGCCAGTAGTAATATCCGGCTGGTGATCACGTGACTTGTGTGATCCAAAGAAGTGTCTCCATTGCAGTTCTACAAAATACATCTGTTTAGCACAAAAACCTTCTATTGAAAAACATACTTTTTTTTTTTTTTTTTAAATTGGTGTTTTTCCATTAAGAAAATTTATTTCCGTAATATCAAGTTGCATGGTTACATGGTAAATGGAAACACAGATAGTGTCAAGAGTTCATTCGTGGTTCAAAACCAGTAGAGCAAAAAGTGGAAAGCAAAACTCTAAATATTCCACTTATGTCAAAGTAAATACAATTTTACAGTGTGGCGTTGACTTTCTGATTTCCAATATTTATATTATTTCCATTTAATTTTAGAAGCCTGGAAAAGTGGAGATATACTGACTAAAGTGATGGTTATTATTTAATGTTTAAATGGTTTCTGCCTCATAAAGAGGCAACATAATAGATGTCCGATTCCATTTGCACTGTAACTCATTTTCAATTAACCTGAAACATAAAGTAAATCAAAATGAAATTCATTAAAGCTTGTCATCTGTGCTTTTGGACGAGGTTCCCTTGTTTTTGATCGATATGATCAGTGACAACTTGCTGACTTGAAATGAGGGCTGACATCTGTTTCCATGCTGCGATTCAGGCTGGGATTTATAATCCTTGGCCCCTCACAATGCAGTAATGCAGGAAAACTCACATGCCTTGCATCCGCCAAAACTGCTGTTTGGTGAAATTAAACCCAGTTTTAACGGCCGCTGTGTTGTCTGTGCACAGATGTAAGTACAGCTCAGAAAATCAGAATATTGAAAGTGAAAAGTTTAACCTCTTAACTGGCGGCAAAAAAGACAAAGTATTCAAACAAACTAGATTTGTCCCATGGATGGGATACCACCAGTTTAGGGGTTAACAGTATTTTGTCAAAATTAATAAACAGAGGTGAATTATTGATGCTCACAGACTGTACAGCCCCTTTTCTAAGCTCAGTTTTACAGCAGATGGTCTGCATTACTAATTAAAAACCTGAATTATGTATAAATTGTTTCTTGGAAACAGATTTGTCTAAGTTTTAGTAGTGTAAGTCTTTATTATAACCAAAATTTGATATTAATTCTTTTATTTTTTAAGTTGTTTTAAATCCAGTAATCTCATTTATTTCAATATTTGAGACCTTATTTAGTTTGTGACCTAAATTATAGTCCAATTAATAAGCAAAGTAAAAAAATATATATATCATATTATATAAAGTTTTATATAATTTTGGCATTAGCGTCATAAATTACATTTTCAGGGTTTTGTACCTTAAACCGAAATAAAGTTAAGAGTGAAAATACAGTAAAATATGAATATGAAGAATATATACTTCATTGTAATTTTAGTAGACTAAAATAACTGAAATCAAACACTAATAAAGAATTGCAATAAAAGTCAGGTCAAATCAGGTCAGACCTATTATGCTTAATTCACATTCTGCTCCTAAACCCAGAGCAAGCCTTATATATTTATTTAATTTTGGCTGAAATGGCTCTCCATACAAGCGCTGAAAAAAAAAATACTGAGTCGTTTCTTTGTCCATGTTTTCTGTGTCTGGAAGACAACATTCGACAGACACCGCTCTGTTACCTAGCAACCCCAGCGAAGCCGTTACCTAGCAACCCAAGCTGAGTTCCAGAACATTTGTGCAGCTGGTTTTTTACTGCTGTATGCGCTGTACAATGACTGCTGGAAAAGACAAGTGTTTTGTTGTTGTTGTTGTTTTTTGTCTAGGAAATTTCTGAGATCTAAAAATTTCAGATTTTTTTGCAGCAAATTTTTAATTTTCAAACTCAGAAATTCCATTGTTTTTTGGGTTTTTTTATAGAAAATTTTTGATTTTTTTAGTGTAAATTCAATCCTCTTTTTTTCTATCTACAATTGCCGTCGTAGTTTGCAGCCATTTTCACGTCTAAGTGTAAACGTTGAGCTTTGGGGGGGCGTGGTCAGCAGCAGCTTATTTGGATTTTAAACAGCTCATCATGAAAGTAGCTCAAACTAGACTGAACTAAGCAGACTGAAATCTCATTACTGAAGAAAATAATGTAACGAGTTTTGTTTTGTCATAAACCTGTCCCAATCTGTTGGAAGAAGCATATTAGGTTTAAGCTGCAAAGGTGCTGTGCAGCTGCCAGCCAGCTAACTGCTTTGTTTCTAGCAGTCAGCCTGTGAGTGAGAGTGTGGGGGCGGCCGGCTGCTGTTTGGATATCTGCAGCCAAGCACTCTTCCTCCCCTGCTTCCTCTGCACCCTGGCATGCCTCAGATATGAATGTCTGTCCCCAGTAATGTCAGCATGAAGACTGATTCCCGCCCTGATCTACGGCAGACTGTCCTGTCCTGCTGCTGACTTATCTCTGTGGATTGAGCTGTGTTGTGTTTGCTCTGACTTTCTGCTGCTGTTTTGGTCACGCTGGCTGTCTGTCTCTCCTCAGGACTGTCTGAGCCGCCTTGCTACCCTCTCAGTCCTCGTATTGTTGTGTTTGGTACGTAACTGTCTGTGCATGTTTGTGTTGCACCATGCTTTTGCATATTTTTATTCACATTTATGTTGCATGTCTTTTCTTAACTTTTTCCACTCTGAGCACCATCAAAAAATATCCAAAATGTAGAATTATGATGTTGGACAGTAAGTAAGAGCAATAAATTATGATGGGACTTTGTAGATTGAAAAAAAGTAAATTTCAGCCAAAATCTTTAGAATTAACTTCAGAACCTTTTGAGAAAAAAAAACATAGAAATGTTCAAGTTTGGAAAGTCAAAAGTTTGCTAGAAACTTTTAGAATCTCAGAATTTTTTAACATTTTCTAAAAACAAAAATATACTAGAAAAAAAATCAGACATTTTGAGATTAATTTCAGAATTTCTAAGGAAAACTGTAAATTTCTGAGTTTGGAAAGTTTAAAATTTCCTAGAAGAAAATTTGAAATTTTGAGATTAAACCAGAAATTTTTGAGAAAAAACTTGACAATTTCCAAGTTTTCTAGAAGAAAAACTCACAAATTTTGGAGAAAAAATATTTTTGACTTTTGAAATTCAGAAATTTCAAAAAATTTGGAAAAAAAAGATTAATCTCAAAATTAGATTTCTTTTCCTAGAAATGAACATTTGGATGCCCTCCTCCTTCCTTCCAGATGCCCTTCTTGCAGATTTGGAGAACACCAGCTCTCCTCTTCCTCGGTGTCCCGTCTTGCTGACCTCTGACCCTCCACAGAATTCCGATGCCAACTCCCACGACTCGACGCAGGCTCGCCCGCCGCCGCCCGCCTACACGCCGCAGCAGGTCGGCACTCAGAGATTTATTTTCATGTCATATTGTGTAATTTCCTCACCTTCACTAATCGTCTGTTTTGTCTCTCAGACTGTTTCTGCAGCTATGAAGACTTCAACCAACTCCAACCCGGACAAATTATACAGGTGGGTCCGGTCTGCAGTGGAGAAGAATCTCACCTCTGATCATAAATCAACGACAATAACACTGGGGATCCAGGACGGATGGATTTTAATCAAGAAAAAATCTCATTAATCGTGATTCGGTTATTGAAATAATTGTCAACTGATTTAGTAATTAGTTGTTAACTGGGGCATATAGATAAAAAAGTCCATTAACTGAAAGAATAATCCACTGAAAGCAGTGATGTCACGTCTCCTCTGCCCCGCAGCACCGTGTGCAAACCGCGCTCTCCGCGCTCCGCAGACCCTCCGCCTGCTTTCTCCTCCTCGCTGCTGGGCGGCGGTCTGAATGAGCTGGATCACCTGCTGCAGGAGCTCAACGCCACCCAGTTTAACATCACAGGTCTGTGAGTGCATTTCCATGGGTTTACCTCCAGTTTCAGCTGTGCAGATATAGACCCTTTGCAAGTTATTGTTTAAGTCTGGAAATTTACGCATGCGCACAACGCCGGAGGGCAAAGAGACGATTCTTTTACTTGCCATCCAAAGCTGCGCTGCTGCGGCAGAACAATCCCATTAACAAAATTAAATTAGAGAATTATTCGTTTAGTGTAGTGCGCTACAGTAAATACAAGAATATCACAGAAAAACCATTAGAGAATAACTCAAAACCACTTTTTTCTCACTTTCTGTGTCGGCTTTGCTACACACAACTTGTCATAGCAACTGACAACAACGCCACTTTATGTTTCAGGAATCAACACCAAAAAACACTCAAACATTCAGTTTGCGATAGTTCTATGTTTTTAGGCTCCATGTGTGTTTTGTGATTATTATTAAGTCATCTGTGGTTAATTAGCTAATTTAAACATCTGCTTTAGTGATGATCTGGTTCCACATCACACCTACATGTTGAGATTGTCAAAGTCAAGCTAGCATAACTGAGCTATTTCCCTCTTTTTTCTTAATTAAACTTTTTCCTGACCTTGTTATCTAGTTGTAGTGTTGACAATTAGCAGCAAAGCACTGCGTTCCTTTTTCTTTTATATATCAGGCATACATTTAAGATTTAAAACGTTATAATTTAGCAGCTAAAACCAAAGGTAGCAGCTTTTCGCCCCGCAGCAGAGAGACGGCGGTGGGATCTGGAGCGCGTGGCGTTACTCTGTAACGGGTCTATACTTTAACTTGATGGTGTAATTTTGTTTGCAGATGAGATCTTGGCCCAGTTTCCTGCTTCTAAGAAAGATGAGAGGGACAAGATCAAGGATAAGACCTCAACCTCCTCCAGGTCTCATTTAATGAATATATACTAATTATTTTTTAAATTTGTACCATGAGCATCAAACCAGGGTATCTACAAGTTTCAGTAAGTCAAATTGAAAACTTTTTAAAACCTTTTTAAATAGAAATGCACCAATCCACTTTTTTCCAGTATCCGTCTAGTCGATCCAATATAGAAAGACAGTAACAAAATTACTTAGAAGGTTCCTATTTTATGATAGAAAGACATTTAAATTTGTTCCCAACCTGTAGTTTTTCCTCCAGTCAGATAAATGTTTGCTTCATAATTTGGAAGTTTTGATTTGGAGAAAAACATTCCAACAGTTTTGTTTACGTTGAGTTTTAACCAATCCAATTCATTAGCCACAGACTGTGTAAGCTCATTGGCTTGAATCATTTGTCTTGGGGTTTAAATGACAGTATCATCTGCATACATTAGAATAAATACATTAGGACGAACTGAATGGAGGTAATTTACGTCTAGAGAAAATAACAGCAGTCCCTGAATGGAGCCTGGGGGAACACCGGGTGATAATGGAAGAGAAGGTGGAAGGTAATCTGGTAATAATATGTATAATATTTTATGATTTAAAGCTTTTTTCAGACCAAGAAACACAGATGCAACACCACCATCCTTATCCATTAAATGTTTTACATTTTCTAAGCTTTATTTTCAAAACTGGAAAGACAAAGGAACATGTAATCCATGTAAATCAGATGTTAATTTTCTTTGAAACACACCTACACCCAGTCAGAACATTAATAAAATGTTTTATATTCCTGTAAAAATAATGTAATGCAGGCAGTTTTTAATACTTATTTCCTTTTGAAGTACTATAATTTGGAGAAATATTCAAGGTGATACCAACTGGGCCACCATGCGGCCCGGTGCTGGAGTACAAAAATGATTTTAGATCCTTGTTACAAATCATAAGCATCCAAACAGTTTCCATCAGGCCTGTTGCAGATAGAAAAGACAGGAATACGTTTCTGCCAAAAAACTCAAATTTCAAGATTAATTTCAGAAATTTTTAAGAAAAACAAGGAAATTTCTGAGCTACAAAAATCAAACTTATTTGCTAGAAAAAAAAACCTAATTTTGAGATTAATCTATGAAATTTTCTAGAAAAACAAGAACATTTCTGAGTCAAAATTTTTGTAGAAAAAAGAAAATCTTGAGTTCCAAAAGTCATAAATTTGCTAGAAACATTTTGAGATTAATCTCAGAAATTTTACAGAAAAAAAGAGGGCAAAAAAAAAATAATTAGATTAACATCAGGAATTTTCTAGGAAAAAAGTAGCGGAAAAAATCTAGAAAAAAAATCTTGAAAATTTCTGGGTCCTCAAAAGTTTACATTTTGCTAGAAAAAAAATCTAAAATCTTGAGTTTGTCAGAAATTTTCTAGAAAAAAACTTTAAATTTCAGCCTTTCCAAATGTTTGACTTTTGGCATTACAAGCTCAGAAATTTCCTGTTTTTTCCAGAACATTTCTGGAGGTTGATCTGAAACATTTAAAGTTTTTTGGGGAAAATTTACTGTTTTTATTTTTAGGCTTGATGTTTGGATTTCACCTGCAGAAGCTGCATGTAGAGAATCCGTAATCCTCAGGCTCTTCTTCTAGATCCGACCTAACTTGATGATTTGTCTTTTTGTTCCAGCTCTTCTAAGCCTTCAGCGACTTCGGCCACCATGGAGTTGGACAAACTGATGGCTTCACTGTCTGACTTCAGAGTCCAAACGACGGTAAGTTACTGTTTTCACAGAACATAAAGAAAGTTAGAAAACTAAAACCGTTTTTAGCTGAAGCAGTCGATATATAGCTGGTAGATATTCCTTCTTAGATGAGGTAGGAACTTATTTGCATCATTTTAAAACTGTTTTGGATCCAGCTGTGGGATATAAACAAAGCGCAGATGTTTACAGGAAGATTCCTGCACTTTTCCAAACATCCGTGGTCTTCAGAGGATGAAGGTTAAGGACCTGAGTTATTGTGTCTCCTTCAATCTGAGGTCAGAGTTCAGCTTCACAGACCAGACCTAAGGGTGAATTCACACCAGCTTTATTTGGTTTGCTTTAATCAAACTGTAGTTTGTTTGTCTAGAAGTCTGGTTTGTTTGGGGAGATCTGAATGCATAATCAAAGAAAAAACTAACTCTGGTGCAGTTTGAATACATATGTGAAAGCCATGCGGACTGGAGACCGCTCCAAAAGCAGGAAATGGACTACAGCGCAGGGCATTCTGGGTAAATATAACTAAAACAAACATGTGAGTACAGCACTAGCAAAAAAAATGGACTCGTTATCTTTTACCAAAGAGAAGAAGGAAATCCTATAATCGCTAAAATCTGACGCTACTCCATTTTTGTTTACATTTTGGGAAGAAGGAAGTTACGTTCAGTGTCTTGTTCTGAGGTTTTTGTGTCATTCCCTTCAGTCTTTTTTGGCACAGTGCCACCACAGGTGAGGAGGGGAACAGGTTTTTCAAAGAGTTTGGATTGTTTGACACAGTGTGAAAGCGAACCGCAGCAGACTGTCACCCTTAAAGTCTACTAAACACGACCGTTCTTTGTCTTCTACCAGCCGACTCCGTCTGTCAGCCAAGTTGTCACCGCACCGCAGCGGCCCGCCACCCCGCCGCAGCAGTCCGCCGCTCCAGCCCAGCCCACACCTGGAGGCTCACTGGACAGCATGCTGGGACTCCTCCAATCAGACCTGAGCCGACAAGGAGTTCAGACATCCTCCAAGGGAAACTGCTCAGCCTGCCAAAAACCAGTCATAGGACAGGTGAGCGACCTTACCGTCCTTTCATGTTGCCATGTGAACCACCAGTAGGGATGCAAACAATTAATCAGCTTATGATTAAATGTCAATATATGGTTTATTAGATTAAAATGAGTTCCAATCGATTAATGACATCAGTTAAAGTTTAAGTTAAAGTAGCTTGGCGGCGCCGCTGGTCGTGTTTAAGCGCAGCCAGTTGATACAAGATCAACTGGCTAAACCAGAACAGGAAAAAGAAACGGTCCAAACAGAGTCTGGTGTAGGGTGAAAAATTCACTCTGTGGTTCTGTTTTAAAATAAAAACTCAACAAGGTCCTTAAGTTTCTCCTTAATATCGATTTCTTTCAGCTGCACTGCCTGACGGAGCAACAACTTCAAAAATTACTGATGTGCTTTGAGGCGAGGATGGGATGATAGATGTGAGGGGAAAACTGCAGTGGCGTATCAGGGCCATTTTAGAAATAAAAAAAGAAATTTTCCACCAAAAAAAATCAGATTATCTTTTTTTATTTCTGTGTTTCAAAAGGGTTTTTGTAGAAAATTTCTGAGATTAATCTGTATTTCTGAGGGCTAGAGGGTCTGCTTCATGGTCCAAACAACCTAAACTCCGGTTTTTAAGAAAATGTCCGCTCATCAGTTAATCAGCTTTACTTTAAACTCGTTAATCGATGACCTTCGCTCTTACCACCACGTTTGCAGCAGTAAAGCCGACTGTCCGTGTGCAACAGGTGGTGACGGCGCTCGGGAAGGTGTGGCACCCGGAGCACTTCGTGTGCACAGACTGCGAGACGGAGCTGGGCAGCCGCAACTTCTTCGAGAAGGACGGGCGGCCATATTGCGAGTCGGACTACTTCACGCTCTTCTCCCCGCACTGCTCTAACTGCAGCAAACCGATACTGAACGTGAGACATAGAACTACATTTTTTTAAAAACATATCTATAACGGTTAGCTACAGCTGTTTCCCTCACCTTTGTTTCTCTGTGTTTAGAAAATGGTCACTGCTCTGGACAAGAACTGGCATCCAGAGTGCTTCTGCTGCGTCAAGTGCAGCCGCACGTTTGGAGACGAAGGTAACCGGAGAATGAAGCGACATGAAACAAGAAAAAAACTTATTAGAAACAGTTTAAAAGAAAATCTTAAACATTTCTGAGGATTTTTAGCTAAATTTCAGACTCTGTGGACTTAAAGAATCAAAAATAGACCGCCTGTTAATGTGGATGTTGTATTACACACCGGACTCTGTCTGGACCGTTTCTCTTTCCTATTTTGGAATAGCCGCCATCTTTAATTCTGAAACGGCTTTGGTTAAGACAGACCGGTGGCGCCCTCTGCTGGATGGCAGCCAAAGTGCAACACTGAAAGAAGGTGTAAGCGGATATTATTAATCTATTTGAATCAGTGTTAATATAGTCAAGGTTTCCCCCAGAAAGCTAGCTAAGCCCGGTGGTTGGGCACTAGGGGAGTCATTCATCCAGCAGCCTGTCGTGTTTTTGAGTTAAAAAAAGGTTTAAGTTGACAGGAAATTTGAATATATCACCTGATAATTATGTGTTATTGATGGATTGGAAGATTAACGCCTGAACACCAACTATAAAGTCTTTAAAAAAATGCAAAAACTTTAAAAAGACTTAAATAAATAAGCAACGCTTAGCCTGGTGGGGCACAAGTAAAGCCTGGTGGCCCGCCAGGCTTATAATACACAGGAGGAAACCCTTGATAGTTAATTAAGACTAACCATGTAACAAAAACTGAAAGTGAGAAAACAGTTTTAACTGAAATAAATAAAAATAGTAATTTATGGGGAAAAACTGTAATCAACTGGAACTTTATTGTGCGTTTATAAAACTAACCAAAATATACTGAAGTTATAACATAACATCCTTTGTTTTTGTGTTTATGAAGCTATTTGTTAAATAAAACCTGGACTGGTTTTAGATCCATGTAGGGGTTATAATATTTCTGAAGGCTGCAGACACATGTGTTTACATGTTTGCAAACACAAAACATGTAAATAAACAAACATTTAGAATGTTTATCTCACTTTTATTCGCTATTCTTTTAGCATAAATGCTACCTCATACCTTCTGATTTTAGTTAGCTGCGCTATGCTAGCTTGAGGGTCAAAGTAGCTTGATAAATTTGACTGGAATCCAAATAATATTTCAGTAAATTTTTAACTTATATTTTATAATTATTATTGAAATATAGTTTAGATTTTATAATTAAAAAAAAAAAATCATGCCCCCTGGTGGCCTTATTTTGAAACAGTGGGCTACAGCATATTTTAGCTTTAATAAGAAATTTCATAAATATTTTGTTACAATGCAAGATGATTTAAAAAGGGTGAACAGTTTTTCTCAGCTGTATTTAACCTTTTCTCTCTTTTGGGTGCTGTTGTTGTAATTCTCTGGTTTCCTGCAGGTTTCCACGACCGTGACGGCCAGCAGTACTGTCAGCAGTGCTTCCTGACCCTGTTTGCCTCCCGCTGTCAGGGCTGCAGCGAGCCGATTCTGGAAAACTACATCTCAGCTCTGAACTCTCTCTGGCATCCGCAGTGCTTCGTGTGTCGGGTGAGTTTCCGTCATTTACTCAGTTAATCAGCAGTGGACCACCGATAAAAACCCTAAATATGCAACAGTCTAAAACAACAGGCTTTTAGTTTGGACCAATCCAATTAATTTTCTTATTTAAACTGTCAATAACAATTAAGTTATTGATTTATCTTTTGTGTTTTTTTGTTCTTTTCACCAAATCAGTTAAAGTTTGCACTAAAAATCTGCAAAATGTCCTGAAAGTTGTTCAATAATTCCCTTCAAGCCAGTGTGTTATCACTTTAAACTGCATAACTGTATTAACACTTCAACCAGTTAAAGTTGGGATGCACTAATTTGATTTTTTGGAGATTATTATGATTTTAATTAGTTATTGAATTGTGAGGTGATTTTTGTAGAATTATTTATAAACAGACCAATAAACACGGAGCAGCCATGAATGCACATGAAAAATCTGAAATATTTGTGTTTAAATCTAATCCAAAATACTAAAATTCTTAGAAATATTTTTTTATTTCGCTTATAACAGTAATAATGTTTTGTTATACGTGAAATAATGCTAGTAGTTCAATATTAAGGAATTTTTAATTCAAAACCCTCCTGATTACTAAGTTACATTCTGGGGTTGCGTTACCTAGCAACCCCAGCGAGGCCCAGCGGGTTACCTAGCAACCAAACCAACTGTAATCTATGTATATGTTTTTTGTACAGCTTTTGCTTCAGTGCTACGCTTTCTTTGAGTGTTTATACATGGGTTTTCATTATAAGTTAGTTTCATTTTTTGTGACTTTTTATTTGTCTAATTCAGTTAGTTTTAATTAGTTTTTAAGAGTGTGTTTGCTAGTTTTTATTTGTTTAATATTTAGTTTGTATTAGTTATAGTAGTACTTTTAGTTCTTTCAGACTTTGGTTAATTTTTAGGTGCAGAATTCAAAAACAGAATTCTGATTACGTTTACATCGATTGGTTAATCAATACTCGACAGAAGATTACATTTTCAAAAAATGTATTATATTATTGTTGAACCCTGATGTTCTCTCCCAATTTTTGCTGTCGCCATTTTGCGGACGAGCATAAGGAGGAAAATAGAGTTATCTATAATGACTTTGCTGTATTCTCCAGTTATCAATTATTCGATTGCTAAATTAAATTAATCACGATTAATTGTCTCCGCTCTGCCTGCTTCCAGGAGTGCTACAGCCCCTTCGTCAACGGCAGCTTCTTCGAGCACGAGGGCAAGCCGCTGTGCGAGGCCCACTACCACCAGTCCCGCGGCAGCATGTGCCAGGCCTGCCAGCAGCCCATCCTGGGCCGCTGCGTCACCGCCATGGGCGCCAAGTTCCACCCGCACCACCTGGTGTGCCAGTTCTGCATGAAGCCGCTGAGCAAGGGCTGCTTCAAGGAGCAGGAGAACAAGCCCTACTGCCACCCCTGCTTCATCAAGCTCTTCGGTTAGACGCCCACCGCTCCACGGACCGGCTCTACGGGAGGCAGTTAGGGCCACCAGCAAAAAAAAAGTACAAAATTATGACTTAAAACTGACTTTTTTTCTTCTCAGAATTCTGACTTAAATCTCAGAATTCAGACTTAAATCTCAGAATTCAGACTTAAATCTCAGAATTCTCCCTTAAATAGAATTCTGACTTTGAAATCAGAATTCTGATGTTAATTTCAAAATTCTGACTAATTTCAGAATTTAAATATTAATTTCAAAATTTTGATATTAATCAAATTTTGATGTTAATTTCAGAATTCTGATGTTTTTTCAGAATTCTGACTTTAATCTCAGTTTACCATCTTTTTCTCTCAAAATTCTCATTTTGAGAGAAATGTATGGAAAAAAGAGGAAAAACTCTGAAGAAAAAGTCAGAATTTTAATTTTTTTTTTCTGGTGGCCCTAATCCTCTTCCGTACTTCTCTCATCCTCTGAATCCCTGAATAAAAGCAGATGCTTCTTCGACATCAACCAACACAGCACATCATCTGTTTTTTAGAAACATGAAGTAAATCGACGCCAAAAGTTTATCTCAGCCATAAAATGTTATCTTTTTTTGCCAAAGGAAGGAAAGAAGCAGATTAAATGTATTGTTTCAGTCCACAAGGTTAAATGTTATGAAAGAAAATTCCTTATAATATATTTGCTTTTTATTGCCTCAAATACACACTTCACTGCATTTGCATTTATGTATTGTTTGCTGATTGCTAAATATGTTTACGTAAACTACCTTATTTTTAAAGTCAGGTATCGTTCACTTATTGCTCTGTGCAAAATGTCAGACGCGTTTCTAGAAATAAAAGAAGTTTTTATGATGTTTTGTGTTTCTACTTTATTATTGTTTTATATTGAATGAATTGTCAATTCTCTCCATTTGTGTCCATTTATAGCTAAAAAATAAAAAAGTCTCATTATTGTTCTCCGCAGTCGCTAGAGTCAACAAATAAATATATTATTTAAATATTTTGTTTATTTTGAATATAAAACCAGAATGAAAATCCTGGAACATGGATCAGCAACATTTACAAAACAAAGTTATTTTTTTGCACTTTGTATGGCAGTTATGCTATTAAATTAACTAATTGTTGCTATTAAGTGCAAGATTTATTAAGATTTTTTTTTTTAAAAAACACACACACACACACAGCATAAAGGTTAAAAATACATAAAATGACGGAACAGAATTCAGTTGTTGCAGTAAAACACAAAATATCAACTAAAGTAGCATTTTTAAATAACAATACTTCTGCTTTTTAAACATAGACAGACTTTATTTACATTTGAAATGTACAAGTCTTTTGTTGCAAGTTAAAATAAATACAGACAAAGTATCAGTATAAATATATGCAGCAAAGTTACTACAAAATATCTGCAGCAGCTTCGCAGTGAACAGTTTGGAAAGTTTTGGTTTTGACCACCAGAGGTCACTGTTTCCTCACTTTGTAAAGGTAGCACCTAATTACTCATTAATTTTATTTATAACAGTTTAAGAAGAACGACATAAAAACCCTGGATATTATTTAAAGTTTCAGAGCTAGAAAAGGAACTTTGCCAACAGTGCAGGTGAGGCGACAGCTGCGTGATGACGTGTCCACGCCTCTGCGCCTCGCAGGTGTGTTCATTTAGAGGTTAATCAGCGTCTCCTGGTGTCCGGGCAGAAAAAAACCAGGTGATGTTGGACGGAAAAGCGCGTTGAACTTTTCGGATTCAACAGGTTCTACAAACACAATGAGTGATTCAGAACAACAGCAGGTAAGTCGACGTCATTTGACTGTTTAAAACGCTGCGTGGATCAGAACCGCCTCAGCCTTCCTCGGTTTGGTTGCTGTTTTCTTTAAGGAGTCTGATAAAGTGGCTGAAGCTCGGTGGCCTGAGGATGGAGATGCGTGGAGCGACGCAGAGGATGATGCGGGGATGGACTGCGCGCTGCTGCAGGCCATGGCCGAGGAGGACGAGGACATAAATGTCTTCAATGAGGAGACATTTGGGATGGGTGAGTCCATCAGAAACTCCTGCATTTCCTCAGAAAAAGGTGAATATCAAACTTCTCAGTATTTCAGCTTCATTTTCTGCATTTAAAAAACAAAGTTTGCGGAATGTGTAGTAATTTTAGTAAATCTTTTGAAAATTTTTACCTTAGAATATTCTTTACTCCTTACTAGGTTTTACTTTTACTCGACTAATATCAAGTATCGATACTCTGGAATAAATTGTCTGGATGCTACAATGGAGCATTAGAGGAACTGTAGATAAAAAATAATAGTAAGTTTCTGCCAAAAATAAAACATTTTAATTATTCCTGGACATTTCTGAGCATGCTAGAAAATAACTGACATTTTCTTGAAAAAACATGGAACCTTTCTGACTTTTCAAAATTGTACTTTTTTTTTTTTTTTGTCTCAGAAATTTTCAGAGTTTGAAAACTTTGCAGATTTTTTTTTTTTTTTTTTTAAATCTACAATGTCTCTAATTTGCTATAATTGGAAACTCCACCCACTGTGAGTAACTTCACTGAGTCAAGAACAATGTTTTAAATAAAACTTTGTGATCACAGATGCAACTTTGTGATCACAGATGCAAATCTGTGCTTCATACATTTTAAAGTGAAAGAAAATTGACTTTGAAATATTTTTCTTTGGCCTGAATTTTTATTTTTGTTTTTAACCGTTTATGAATTTCCTTTTGGGGTTTTTTAATGCCAACATTTCCACATAACTTTTAATATTTTGTTCCACCTTACATTTTTTAAAAATATTCAATTACATTTTGATCAGTCACTCAGTACATAAGTAACTTTTTTTTTACTGAAGTAGCTATTTTCTTTTACTCGAGTTAAAAATGTCATTACTCTTACTTGGGTGCTCTAGCCACCTCTGCATATTTCAGATATTAACTTTTTAACTAACTTGCATATTTGATTAAATAATCTGCATCTAAAGTGCAACTAGTTCTTTTTCGTCCACATTGAGTAAATATTAATTTAAAGCTAATTTCTAGTGCCAATATCTTAGGTTTAGACTAAAAATACTAAGATTAGTTTTTTGTAGTGCAGGTTAATGTCCAAAATAATAATAATTCAGTATCTGCAGGATAAATGTAAATTGTTTTAATTTAGATCTCGACCCACCTGGGACCACGGAGCTGTTGGCTGATGGCGCCGTTTCCTTTGAGGATCCGCCGCCACCATTTCCGTCGCCTCGGCTGCGACCGAACCCCAGACCGCCGTCGCCTCCCAGGCAGAAACCTCTGTATCCGGCCCGGGTCGCCCCGTGGCACCGGGGTCAGGGGTCGAGGTGGAGGGGGGGCCTGGGCAGGGGGCAGATGTTTGACGACCCGGCCGTGATTAGGATAGTGGAGGGACGACCGAGCCTCATGGTGACCAAGATGGCTGCTCTGAGATCAGATTGGTTTGTTTTCTAACAATGTATTGATCTGATTATCGGCTTGTTTTTAACGTTTCAGAGTCTGGACAGCGCCATAGTGGACTGTGGGCACGCCGTGTTCAGGAATACCTCTGTGGATGACGTAAGGAGCGCTGGGATTCTAATTTCCTTTATCTGCACACTGCAAAGACATCATTTCTTTAATATCTTGTTTCTACTGAAAATATCTTGGTAAAGTGTTTGTCAAAGAGGAGCCACCAGATGGCGCTAGGTTGCCTTCAGAAAACTTGAGGAAAAAAAAGCAAAAACCTTTTAAATCAGAAAATCTAGTCCATCTCAATCATTATAAAATGTTAAAATGATTTTTTTTAAATGTTATTTGACATGCACAACAGCCATTGTAAATAGAAAAGAGTACATTTTTACCATAAATTTATGGAATCTTGAGATCAATCTCAGAAATTTGTAGTTTTGAGCGGTTTTTGTTAGGAAATTTTTACTTTCAAAACTCAAATTTCCACTTTGTTTCTTTGCCGTCGCCATTTTTTTTATTTTTTTTTGTCCTTTATGTTGCAGAAAAATTCTGAGACTAATCTGAAAAGTTTCAAAGGTGACAAATTTGCTCGAAAAATCTCACATTTTGAGATTAATCTTGGAAATTTTAAAGAAAATTTGGAAGTTTGATATTTGAAAGTAGAAAATTTAGTCAAATATTTGACTTGAAGCTAAAAGAATTTTTCCACAAATTTCTGAGATTAATTGCAAACATGACTTAATATGAGGCGATATAAGCATTTCATATTAGTCTATCAATAATTTAGTTTTAAATCTGAAATGCTACCAAACTGGTAGCATGACCTTTCCTCTTTTATCCGTTGTTTTCACTCCTTTGTTTTGTTTAAGTCGTTATGAGGCAAAATGGCGGAACTTTAAACTGCTGCTTCAGGTTGCTAGGTAACCAAAGAATGCGAGAGTTGCTAGGTAACCAAAGAGTGAATTAGTTTATTCAATCAGCTTTGCTTAGCTAGCTGTGAAAGGTTGAGCAGCCTTTCCTGTGCCTACATCACCCAGAATTCTGTGCAGTAAATGCAATGAATATTACCGAGTTTTTTGTCAAGCTATACTTGACATTGATTAAAAAATTACTAGTTCACTTATAATATGGAAAAATGTCTTGTTAAAAGGGACGTTTTCTTAAATCAAGCCCCTATATTTTGCTGGAAAGTTAATTATAAGTAGCTTCATCTTATTCCAAGTGTACCAAGACATTTGAGTTAGAAACCAAAGTGCTTTAGATTTAGTTTTTCCCAGTGGAGCTAATGCTAACTAAATGTCTCTTTTCTAGAGGATGACGCCTCCTTACTGGAAAAACAGTAGAGTTTCTGGATCAATACTCCAGGTTCGGAGGAAAAACAATCCCTCAATATAACAGATAATAATTGTAGACGGGTTAAATCCTTCTGTTTTGGGGTTTAAATCTGTAGGACAGCGCCATAGTGTGTGTGATTGGTCACAGAGGGCATAGTCAGCATGTGAACTCTGACCTCCTGGATCTACCGTATCCCATCTCTTCCTACGGAGTCCAGAGAGGGGAACCCAGAAGATCGTACTCCAGGAGGGTATTTGGCCAAAGAGGGCCGTCTCAGGTAGATTATTCTGATTTAACTGGAATATTTTCATAGCTGAGACTTGGAGGTAGTTTTAAAATGGGTGAATATGACCCTGAAATAAGTTAAAACTGCAGTATGTAACCTTTATAAATGTTTTTAAAAAATATTTAACTATCACTATGTTGACAGTATAATATGAGATAATCTATGAAAAGATCGTCCTCCTCCCTTACCACATACAACCAATCATAGCCAGGAGGTGGGGTTTAGTGCTGTCAATCAATCTCATGTACTCACTGCTAAATGTGTTTATGGTGGAGAAACGACTTAGTTACTGGAAAACTGTTTATCAGTTTTTTGTTTTTTTTTAGCAATCTCTCTCAGTTCAGTTTATTTACATGTTGCCAATTCACAACAAATGTCGTCTCAACCGGAGGAGGTCAGAGAGAGAATAGCCAGGAAGAAGCTCTGAATATTTTTGATGTCATAATCAAAATTATTTATAACTAAAAATAAACTACAGAGCAGCCCAGTGCAGGTTAATGTGTTAAATTGTAGTATATTCAGATTTAAAGTCATGTTTTTTTCTTTCCCTGTCCGTCCGTCTATATTTAACTTTATTTTGCAGATTCATGCAGCAGTGATGCCAAGATCACCCATCTTCTCTCGGCAACCTCTGACCCCACGGCAACACTTGAATCAGGTTTTATTAAACCGTCGTCGCTTTAGAGCAGAGGATCTGCAACACTGCAAAAACACAATCTTACCAAGTATTTTCTGGTGGAAATAAATTAGTACATCTTAAATAAGGCAAAACTAAAAAGTAACTTTTCACCAAGATATAGGAGCTTGTTTTAAGTGAATTGCTTAATATTGGTGAAATAATCAGCAGACTTGGTACCTTTCATAAATATTAAGGAATTTATGTAAAACAAGCTTCCATTTCTTGCTGAAAAGTTGCATGTTTTTGTTTTGAATGTACTGACATCTGATCTAGACTTATCTGCATTTAAAATCATATACAGTTGGGCTCAATTATTTATACTCCTGTCAGATTTTGATTTGAAATTGTAATTTTTCCGATAGGAAGAAATAATGGAATCTCTCCAATGAGTAAATAATACAGAGACCATTTCTTATAACTGCTTTCCTGCATTTCTGCTAATACTTTGAGTTGTTGGTGAACTCCAAGTCTTTGAGGTTGGAAGACCTCTTGGCCATCACCCTAATATTTAAATAGTCAGATTTAAGAGTTTTTATACCTGATAAAACAATGGACTTGGTTTGATTAGCGATCAAAAATTACTTTTGCTACATTTTCAGATCGGTTCTTTCACACTGCACTGTTAAACCAAACCAAACTGTTTTGGGAAAAATAAATTTCCCTCCTCGCCTGTGGGGGCGCTGCAACATAAACCACTGAAGGAAACCACATAAAACCCTCTGAAGACTCTGAGCTCAATTTTCTTCACAAAATGTAAAAATGGAGTAGCTTCAGATTTTAGCAGTTGTTGGATTTCTCTTTGGTAGAAGAGAAATCCCGCTCTTTTCCCGCTAGGCTAGCACAATTGTTTTGGTTGTATTTACCCAGAATGCTCTGCGGTGCAGTCCACTTCCTGCTTTAGGAGCGGTCTCTGTCCGCTTGGTGTTCACACACGCATCAGAAGCGCACCAGAGTTCACTTCAACCAAGCAGAGACCGAGGTTTTGGTTGATTATTCGTTCCCCAAACAAAACAAACTTTCTAGACGGACCGGCTTTCTATTAAACTGGACTAAATAGGGCTGAATGGTCAAACTTTACGACTTCCTGTCAACAGGAAATTAAAAGCTTACTTTAAGTCCAGCTCTTCCATGGGCTATGAATAACTTCAGACTTTGTAAGGGTTTTTTATTTTTTTTGGCATTTCGACCCAGACTGGAGGCTTCATGTTCCCTCCAAACCGCTCTTGCCCCTCCACCCCTCAGCCTCTGAGTCCAAAGAGCATTCAGCTTCGCTTCGGTGCCAACTCTCCCAGACCTTCCCCGTTTTACAGCCCGTCAACCAACCCGGTGCAGCAGTTCAGGTAACCTTCATAATATGTAAATTGCTGTTTTTTGGGGTGGGGGGTTACTGGATAAATACTTGTCACAAATGATCTGCACCGCCTGCTGGTCCAACATGGTACAACACCTGGAGTCCACCAACCAGCAGGTGGCAGCACAGTGCCCAGATGTTTCATAGCGATGTAAGAGATGATCTAAGTTTATCCTTTCTCTCTGGCTCAGCAGTTTCCCCGGTCCAGTCACACAGCTCCATCCTCAACATAAACGGCTTCTTGGTCAAAAGCAGCATCTGTTTCACAGGTTGGTGCTACACTAACTAAAGGATTATAATAAAATGTTAAGAATTAATTTTGAGTGTTTTTCCTGAAGGAAATGTGAAGGCTGGGATCCTTATTCTAACCTCATGACCGACAAAGAAAAGGAGTGGATCATTCGCCTGCAGATGATTCAGCTGCAAAGCGAGAATCCGTACCTCGAGGACTATTATTACCAGGTAGGAGAGTAAAATTTTAGAAAACTTCATCACATCTTAGAATGAGTTTTCAGCTCTCTTCCTCTTTAATAGGAGTATTATCGTCGATTAGAAGCCAAGATGGCTGAGGAAGAACTGGGCATCAGGAGCAAGAAGGAGCCACCCAAACTCACCACACCGTACATCACCAAGACGGACGCCTACACACCAGGTTCCCTTTGCCTTTAGACTGTCTTCACTGCAAAAACACAAACATTAGCTAATATGTTTGGCCCAGTTATCTAGGGACACTTAGTATAAGACAAAACGAACTGACAAGTTACTTTTCTGCAAGAAATGGGAGTTTATTTTACACCTGTTGCTTAATACTAGATCCACTGGCAGATTATTTCAATTATAAGACATTTTTACTGTTTAAGTGAAATGACCTAATAGTAGAAGTAGTACTACTTCATTAATATTAAGGAATTATTGACTTAAAGCAAATGTTTATAGCTTGCTGATAAGTTGTGAGTTAGTTTTGTCTCATTTCACGTGTGCTAGTTGATTTTTGCTCTTGAAACTAAACCAAAAGTCCTTGATAAGGCTTTAGCTTTCCAGTGTTCAGGTTGTCCTGTCTATAAAACTGTGTGGTCTCTCAGTGGTCCACATCGAAGGCTCTTTGGGTCAAGTCGCTGTCTCCACGTGTTATTCTCCGCGCCGTGCCATCGGTGCGGTCCATGCAGTCCAAACTCACGGCCCTCTCGAGGTTTGTTGTTCAACTCCTGTAGATAAACCTGTTATAGTGCCTTCCTTGATGTTCAGCTTTTCTTTTTTTTTTTTTAGGAACAAAAAGACATCAGACAACAGCGACTAGAGATTCTCAGCAAAATAGAAAAGGTAACTTTGAGTTTTCACTTCTTTTATTAACTTATTGGATCATTTTGACCTTGAAAAATACTATAATTTGTGTAGAAATGTTTCTGGAGAGCAACAAATACCTGAGCCTGGAAAACATTTCATACTTCACAAAAGCTAAAGTGCAGAAACCGTGTAAAAGTTTTGATTGGACACAAGAAAAACGACCCCCAGAGCCTCTTGTCACTTTAAATCCAAATAAACTGCTGATGGCCCCCAAACTCAACATTTTCACTCCCAAGTGAAAGTGGCTGCAAATAGATGCACAATTATACAAGTGTTTATCTTTAAGAAGCATAATTAGTGCCTCCTGTACAGCCAACAACAATGCAGCAAGTGGTTTCTAGATGCTAAGTCAAAAACAAAATACTTGTCTTTTCTAGCAGCCATTATACAGTGCATACATTGGTAAAACCAGCTGACCAAAGGTCCTGGAACTCTGCTGGGGTTGCAAGGTAATGGGCGGAACTCTGCTGGGGTTGCTAGGTAACGAGCGGAACTCTGCTGGGGTTGCTAGGTAACGAGCTAGTCTTTGTTGGGGTCACTAGGTGAGGGGCAGTGCCTGCTGATTTGTCATGTTACATTTGCAAGGTTTTGGAAAACGCAAATTTTTCCAGACGCCAAAAAACATTTATTACCAGAAACCGGCCTGGGTTTTTATTTTTTATTTTTAGCTTTGTCTGTTTTTAGAAACGGTTCAAACCCAAATAAAAATGCAAAAAATGTTAAAGTAATTATTTTGTTTTTTCTTTCAGAATGGGTTCCCTTTAAATGATTCTCTAATGCATTAGGAAAAATTTGATTTTCCTCGTATTTTAGGTAAATGGATTTATTGAACTGCACTTTATAGTAAACTTTGAAAATCAACTTAAAGGTTTTTATGATTTACTTAAAGTAGAGGGGAAACATCTGCAGGTTGTATATTTGCACTTCAGCTTATTGGGGCCGATGGAGAGTAAATCACTGCTGAGGAAATGTGAAAATTTCCTGAGTTTCAATGGTAGAAGGAAAGAAAACCAACTTGGAAATCTTTAAATTGTAATTTTTTTTTTTTGTAGAAAATTTGAGAATTGCAAAATCTGTTTTTTTTGTTTTTTGTATTCCTCTGAAAAAATTTTTTTAATGCAGTTGTTCATAGTTTTGCTGGAGGTGGAGGAAACTGAGAGGATGAAGACCACAGTTTTGTCTGAAGCAGAAGACATAAGACTAATGGAAAAAACTCAGAGGAAAGTGGAGCACATCTACTCTCAGCTGCAGCAACACAACACTCCGTAAGTCTTAATGCAACACCAGAAAATTTTTTTCTTTTTGTTGAGTAAACTTATAAATTTGTGTTTTAGAGATTCAGGAGACGAGTTTCTTCCTTTCTTGAGTGCCTCGAAAGGCAAAAAGCTTCTCGCTCGTCTGTTGCCCTTCTTGAAGAACGATTCAGCGCTGAAGATCTTGCACATCGTCGCCTCCAACCTTCCTACGCTGATAAACAGAGACACCGAGGAGGTGAGTCGGGGTTAAAGGTCACTGGGATCTGAGAGTTACTGAGGTTTTTTCACTTCAAATTTTTGGTTTTTGAAGATTTCATTTTTGGAAAATCTGGATTTTTAAAATTTTTTTCCACCATTGAATTCTTTGGGTTTCCATAGTTTAGTGACGTCGGCACACTCAAGGCAGCCATCTTGTTTTTGTAGCTTCTGTTTATTTGGACTTTGAATTCAAGTAAACAAAGAAATATTAGGGCTAAGATTTTTTTATTTTACTGTATAGTTTAAAAAGTTCTAAACTTAAGAATAATCATCTGAAAATGGTTGCAATATAAGAATAAAGTGTTAATATTACCAGAATCGTTGTAATTTTGATAATCTTGTGACGTTCTGATTTATAAGTTTTACTTAATATAAATATTAATCAAATTATTAATAGCAGGACTTTGTAACAATCGTACAACTATTTTCAAAGATCCACACAAACTGTGAGTTGCTGATTTCCTCCAAAAACTTCAAATTTTTAGATTAATCAGAAATTTTCTTGAGGAAACGTGGAAATTTCTGTTTCAAAAGTTATAAAATGTGAACCTTTGAAATGCAGAAATGTCAAACTTCTTTCTAGAAAATGTCCCAAATTTTTTACTTTTGGAGCTCGAATGTTCTTTTATTTATTTATTTTTTTGTTTGCCCTAGAAATTTTGAGATCTCAAACTTTTTTTTCCCAACTGCCCTGATGTGCTGTTGTAGGTGATGTAATATCCTGAGGACCAAGTTTTTTGTTATTTTTTAATCTAATGTTCAGGTAGTTAAAGAGAGATTCTTGTAGTTGGGCCTTAATTCTCCATTTCACAAGTTGGAGAAGAGATGATTGAACCAAGAGCCACTTTTTGAAGACCTTTCAGACAAGAAAACAGGCAAAAAAAATCTGAAGTATTAATTTTAAGGCGCATCGCTCAGCACTAGCAGAAGGTTTTAGTCTTTAAACTCAATGAAGATATCAAAAGTTTCATTGTTCATATTTTGAAAATCTCAGTTCTTGTGGTTTCAGGACCTTCCAGTTCTTTACCCGTCACTTCGAAATGTGATCGGCGTTCTGACGTTCAGTCAGCTCATCAACGTTCTCAAAGCCCTGACGTCTCCAGAGTCTCCGTCGACCTTCGAGTGCCTCTCCCTGACCTGCCAGAACAAGGTTTGCAGCATCAATGAGGAGGAACGGAAACCGACGGTTCATTACGCTTTGAGTGTCTTCAGAGAAATTTCTGTGCTGAACACACATTTTTTAATAAGTGTTATAAAAAAAATGAATCAAACTGTTTGCTACGACTGCATATTAGGATCACTGTACATAGAAATGACAGACATTGAGAGGAATCTAAAAAGTTGGAAAGTTTTGTAGAAAAGAAATGTGAAAATTTTTTCAAAAGTTGAAATTTGACTTTTGGAGCTCAGAAAATCCTGTTCTAGAAATTTTCTATCAATTTATTTTTTTGTTCTGGCAAATTTTAAACTTTTGAAACTAAGAAATTTGAGATTGCAAAAAATACGACTTTTTTTTTTTTTTTCTTTTTTTGGGGGCAATAACTTATTTTTTTTAAAACTGTTTAATTATTGAAGCTCAGAAACTTTCTATGTTAATTTTGGAAAACTTTTTAATCTCCATTTGAGTTATTTCTTCCAATTTTCAAAATCAAATTTTCTTTTTTTTTTTCTAGAAAGTTTGAGATTAATCTCAACCTTCGAGGCATATTTGACTTTTCAAGCTCACATTTTGAGATTCATCACAAACGTTCCAGAAAAAAAACATGGAATTATTATTTTTTTTTTTAACTATTTGCAGTGGCTCTAATACTCAGTCACAAAATTTATTTCTTCTAAAGGCAACACTATCAAAATAAGAGCCTAGATGTTGAAATAAAACACAAGGTACTTCAAATATTAAATTTAAAACAGCTATTTAAATGCTTTTGGAAGTATTATTGGTCGTTTACAGTTTGTGTTGCTCTGCAGCTGGAACTGATAAGTTTCGTATTAACTTCTGTTCGTTCAGTTTGGACTCAGCTTGCTGTACGCTCTTCTTTCCCACGGAGAGAAACTTCTTTCTTCAGGCGTTCCTCTTGAGCCCAGCATTGGCGACTTTGAGACCTGGTGAGGAAAACGACGTTTAATTCCTCTGAGTTGTTTAGCATGTTATGACATTTTCTGTTTTTCTTCTTTTTTTTAGGACTGACATGATTTTCCAGGTAGCGGGACAGTTGTCTCAGTGTTCGCTGGTGGAGCCGCTCCTCCTCCCGTCAAACCTGCTGACGCTCTTCTGCAGGTACCTTGACAAGCGTACCGTGCATCAACTAAAAAGCAACTTGGAGTAAGTCCTCTTAAATATACCAACAGATTTGAACTATAAATGCATGCAAATAAATGCGTTGTAATTTCCAAACTTCTCCGTTTAGGTCTGCAACCAGCTGCCTGGCTCTACCATCTTAAGGAAACTGACTAGAAATGGCAAGTTAAACTCCAGGTTTGCTGGACCCAAAATGGAGGAACCAGAGTCTTCAGTACCAAGTATAACAGAAGTTGTGTAATATATTTATTTTTTGTTTAAAATCCTCACCCTCACTTCTCCATCACATTTTGCATCTTAAACTGTTTCCCTTTTTTATTTCCTTTGTTTGCTTTTCCTCCCTTTAGCCTCCACAAAGCAGCTTAAACCCATTTCTTTTAACATTTCTAACATTATCAGAACGATCAATTTAAGATGAGTTTCATAATTTATAATACTGGAACTATGTTAATTATATTGGCCTTTGCAGGAACCTGTCAACCCAACATTGGGTAATGCAGTTTTGTAAAATTGTAAAAAATGTGTTTATGGATTTTTGTAACAATGCTAAATGGGATTTGACATAATTTTCAATCTTAAGTTTAATCTGTAAAAATGTATTTTACTTATTGTATTAATTTGGAAATGGAAATGATTTAAATTGCACACCTGTAGAGCACTTGCAATATGAATAAAAAATTCTCAAATTTGATTAAGAGAACATGAGATACATTTTATTTGGTCACTGCATGTGTTTCTGCATCAAATGAAATGGAAACAGGCCTGTTGGCCCAAAATGTTTTTGTTTTTTAATTCTGTCAGTTTAAGGTTTGACTGTGAGACTTGGTCAAGATTTACCCCCTTTTTTTTTTTTTTTTTGTCTTTATTTTAGTACCATGTTGGTTCCGTTGACTCCATTACAACCATATATTTTTGGGGTTGTAATCCTGTGTTTTGTTTTTTTTATTATTTTACAATGAGCACCAAAATAATAAAAGCCTCTACCTTTAAAAATGCAAGAAAACTAGTTTAAAATTTAATAATTGGCCTTAAGTTACAAGAGGCCCAATCATTTCAATGGGATGAGATTCTATCATCTTTCAAATGCATGGAAATAAAGATATTAACCATCTCAACTGTTCAATAAAACTGATATAACGGCTAAGCTTGGTGCCAATTTAGGATAATTTTGAGTTTCTGGGCATTGATTGCTTAAATGAATGAAAACGGAAACTTGGAGTCAAAAATATGTTGTTTTTTTTTCTGAAACTAAAAAGACTTCACTGCATATTCACAAAATCTTAAGTATTTTTGAATGGTTTCTAGTGCAAATATCTTGGTATACTTGAAATAAAACTTAAAAGCTTGTTTTAAGTCAATGATTCCTTAATATTGAAAAAGGATCAGTTCCACTAGAGGATTCTTTTTATTTTTTCTCCCAATGTGTGGAAAAATGTTCAAATCTGCCAGAGGAACTAGTACTTTTATTGAAAATTTAATTATTGACCTAAAGCAAGCTCCTATATCTTGCTGAAAAGTTGAGTTTTATTTCAAGTGAACCAAGATATTTGCACTAGAAATGAGAAATCTTTCTTATGTCTAAAATGGAGTCTGGGCAAAAAGTGCAACTCCAACTTGGAGATGGAGATACTATTTTTATAAATGAGCAAAAATCTCAAGCTACTTAATGGAGTATTTGTGTGTAGAATATTGAGGACAGATTAATATGTGAGATAAGAATGAAACGCAGCAAAAAATTGGGAAAAAAAGTGAAACGTTGCTCAACCGAAAGTTTGAAATCACATCTTAAAATTAAAAGTTTGTATTACAGCGACTGATGTCCAGGTTTACTATCAAACCGAAATTAAATGTAATATTTGTACCACTTCAAGTCCATACAAGTTTATTAACTCAAAAGTGCCTCACATTCAACCAACTGCTTTTTACAAACAGAGGGATCTGAAGCAGAACAATCAGGAGTTGAAACTCGTATTTGTTGCCAGATGGTCGGGTCCGTTTAGATGCCAAGTAGGTGAGAGGTCCAGTTGGACACGGAAGTGAGACATTGACCCCTGCTTGACCTCATAAGAACAGGATTTGGACTTCAGGTGAGGAATGTATGTGAAAGGTGAGACATCTTTCCCTTTTTACCCACTTTTGGCTTTAAATGCACCAAAGAAAAACTCAGTCTGTGTGTATTTGGTGACAAAAATACATAAATTTAGACTTTATTGGGTTGCGATAGGATGCATGTTCAACTCGACATATTTGCTACATATTTGGTTTTCATGGATCTATTAAATTACCAATATTGGATATAAACATATCAATATCAATGATGTTTAACTCAACTTCAAGTCCAATACAGAAAATATTTCTCAAATATGTATAAATGTATCACAAGCATGAGATTTGAATTTATTTGAATGCTAATGTTAGACTTATAGCACAGCTAGCTGCTCCAGGAAACTAGTAAAGTATAGTTGAGATAAGTTTACATACGATACAGTTAAGTTTTTATTGAGGGCAATATGACAAATAACAATTAGCTGCAAGCATTTTAGCATATTGTGGGTTTTCTCTGGGTCAAAATTATACATAAAGGCTAAAATAGAGTTAATATTTGGCTAAATGTCCCTCAGCAATTTGCAGTGAAAGAAGCTTTTTGTATCCAGAGATGAGGTCTCGTAATTCTGATGGGATTTCTGACCGCTCCTCTTATTACAAAAGGGAAACATCCATTTAAACTAATGAGTTTAATGGCAAATATTAAACTTTTAAAACCTTAGTAATATTTAATATGTAGTCAACATCAGGGTGTTGTAGATAATGTTTGGTTTGATTTTTTCCTCAATATTGCCTTTGTCACCATCAAGTCATGCAGCTGCTATTGATGTTACATTAAACACTGCAAAAACACAATCTTATCAAGAATTTTTGGTCTAGTTTCTTGCACAAAAATATAAGTACACTTGATGGCCGCTTCTCGCTACAACAGAACTACAATGAAAATGTGTATTTACATAATACATGTAAGAGTTTGTCTAAAATCAACGTCACATTTAGCGCTTGTGACGACAAATAAATCACTGAAAGTAAAACTTGAAATGATGTTTGTAAGAACTAATGCAAACAAGATTGATCGAAGTAGCCATGGAAGTACGGCGGCCATCTTGGAGCGGTCGTCCTACCCACTTGGCTAAGCTAACAGCAGAAGATGCTTCAGCACTGCGGGATATTTTTTGTTCAAATCGACGGACTATTGACGTGAGGGCTGCGGGGGAAACTTTTCACACGTAAAATGAACATATTATTGTATTCTGTGAATAGAATATTACTGATAGCTGGTATTTTCTCCGCTAGCAATATACCAGCTAATATTAGCTACAGAGCTAATATTAGCTGGTATCTAACATTATATAATGTTCGATGTATTATAAAAGCTAACCGAAATTAAATAAATTAAATAAATCTTAAATGTTGTTTCCTAACATCAGAGGTGATTAGAGTACCTAAAAATTGTATTCAAGTAAAAAGTCGTCCAAGAAATTACTCTAGTAAAAATATTTTTTTGTAAAAATCTACTCAATACTTAGTAACTGATCAAATGATCATTTAATATTTAAAAATGGCATCATCAGATGGACCAAAATCTAAAGTTAAGTGGAAAGTTTGGTATTTTAAGGATGAAAATGACAATAATTCATATAAGTTAAAATATAACAAAATCAGGCAAAAACATTTCAGTTTCTTTTAATTTGAAACTTTTTGACCTTTAATAAAAACTGCAGATCTGTGTCTGGTGAATTAGTTTTTCATTCAGTGGGTAGAGAATCCAGTAATTTTGATGAAGTAAGAGGAACAAAACTTCATAACTAAATTACTCAAGTAAAAGTAAAAAGTACAACATAGTAAAAATACTCCCACAATTATGAGAGTTGGGTAGTAACTCTGATACTCAACACAAAATGCAAACATTATGAAAATTTACAGAACATAATTACGCTACTGTAAAAATAAAACAAATATGATTCACAACATTCACCAGCAAGTTTGACACGGATTTTCAAAGACCTTATTATTTACATGTAATTCTTTCAAACTAATACAGCAAACAATTAATCCTCGGTTCTTCAGTGAAGTGATGGATTTGAAGTAGTGTAATTATCCAATGTCTGTTCTCCTTGGATGCATCTCACAACAAGCAGGGGAGGATCTGAGAGGACGGACTCCCCGGACTCAATATTAGCCCCTACCGACCCGGGAACCTCTCCCACTTTTCCTCCACCTTTAAGCTCCTGCTGGGGTCGAAACCCGGGTTTTCCTTCCAGGTCCAACATGGCGGGACGGCTTGTCCTTCAGGGAGTTCTGGTTCTTTGTTTGGTGCAGGTGGCACACACAGGCGGTGAGTTTCTGAAGCTTGCATTTATGAAAATCTGTTTTTATCAACTAACCAGACAATAGGAAGAAAGAATATTTGTTTCTCAAAGTGGGCCATTGTAGGTAGAAAAAACGGGAGTAAAGTTCCACTAAAACACTCAAAAAGTTTCAGATTGATTTCAGAAATTGTCTATAAAAATCAAGGACATTTCTGAGCTCCAAAAGTAAAAAATTGGTGAGGAAAAAAACCTCATAAATTTTGAGATTAATTTCAGAATTTTTCTAGAAAAAACAATTGAGCTCAAAGATGAACATTTTTGACTTTTGGAACTTTTCAGAGTTTCCAAAGTAGAAAATTTGCAACTTTTGAAGTTCAGAAATTTTCAGATTTTTCCAGGAAAATTTTAGATCAATTAGCATTATTTTGTGGAAATTTACTTTTTTGTTTTTATTTGTAGATTCACGTTTTTGAGAAATGCAATTAAATTCAAATTTATATATTAATATACAATAATTACATTGAATTTCATTGCACTTTTCTAAAAAATTAAGTCTTCTGAGGATTATTTCAAATATTTTGACTAAAAAACCTTGTAATTCAGTCACATATAATTTTCAGTTTCTTCAGTCATTCTGTTTGTCTCATGATATTTTACAGGTAGTTTTCTAAGAATGTCTTTTTGCTTTTTAAGCCTTCAAACCTCTTGCTACCTTCTAATTTTAACATGTTTTTAAACATATTGATTTAAAATTATTCTTTGTTGCATGTATGTGTTTTTCTTGTGAATTAAAACTGAGATTTATTGTTTTCGGATGGGGGTTTTTCTACCCTCAAATTCAATCAAATTTACAACAGAAATATTGTCTAAATTGCTTAAACTGTAGTAAAAGTAGCACTTAATGTCCAACGTTATGCATTCAGTGACAGTTTTGTATGTAAATTCACTGGTTTTATGGGTTTGCTTACAATGCTGTTCGATTTTTGAAATAAATGCCAAGATGACAAATGAAAACCACGAAATCTGAAGCTGTTAGATCTCAGAAGTTCAGCAGAGGAACTGGTCAGATTTTCACCAGCCTGTCAAAGTAACTGGGAAGTTTCCAGCTGAATGGATTATAGTCTGAGGGTGAAATATGTTCGCTCATGTTTTTACACGTCTGCTCCGCTGTAGCGGGAAGGTGAAAACCTCATAACCCAGTTATGAGGTTGGAGCTGATGGAGTCGATGGTTCTGTTGGACTTTGTGTTGGTTTGTCAAATAAAATCCCAGTAAAACAAATCAGGATATGAAAGATGATTAGGACCACAAAAAGTAAAAAATCTGACTTTTAAGTCAGAATTTGTACTTTTTTTTGGTAAAATTCAGACTTTTTCATAAAATTCTGACTTTCGCAGAATTTTGACTTTTTTGGGTAAAATTCTTTTTTGGGGGTATTTTTATTTATCACATTCTTTCACTTATAACATTGGAAAATGTCTTAGTGAAATAAGCTGCCAGTGGAACTACTGTAGTCATTTTTTATCAGTCTTAAGAACTTATTGACTTTAAACAAGCTCTTATTTCTTGCTGAAAAGTTACTTTTAGTTTTGCCTTAATTCAAGTGTTGTAAGTTATTTGCACTAGAAACTTGACAAAAATACTTGGTAAAATGTTGTGTTTTTGCAGTGAGCTGGTTGAGTTTGTCTGTCAAATTTCCAACAGTCGTGTGAAATTGAAATCTCAGAACGACGATGTGCAAATGAGCGACCTCTCTACGGTTGCGGCGTTAGTCGTGAGGATGAGGAGCGGCCGTAAATCTTCCCTCTGTGTGGCTCTGATCTGGGCAGTTTGTGCAACAAAGGCAGTTTTCCGTGGCAGCAGCCGTCTAAATGTAGCATCTGTTTGTGAGAGGAGGACGGTTTACTGCGCTAAGACAGTCGCTCCAATACTTTCAAGGATTCCTTAAAATCTTTGACAAAGAAATGACTCTAGACGTAAATTAAACTTAATTTTTCACTAATCAACAAATTCCTTAAAAGGGAAACTGCAAGCTTTAGTTTTTAATCACAAACTGGAGACGCAAATTCAGGCCTTTCACTGTAAATCCTGTTATTTTAAAAGCACAAACAGATAAAATAACATGTAATTTTTACAGAGAAAGATCCTCACCAGCATTATTGCAGCTAATCTGGGTTCCTGCAGATATTTGGTGCTTTTCCAGAATTAAATTTCCAGATTGTTTTGTCAGTTTTGGACACTTCAGTACAAAACATTTTAAATTGGAGAAATTGTTGTGCATAATTTCTCCAATTATATATTCTCTAAGGAATATCTAAAATTACTTAAAGAGATAATGAATGTTTGCTAGAATAAGGTGTTAAAATAATAGATTTTTAAAAGAATTATTCAAAAATATTGGTGAGAAAGGACTTTTTTTGTATTATAGTGAAAGTTTATTGAAACTTTACACTAAAAAGGCAAAATTTGTTTGACAATCCAAAATATTTGTATTTTTATTTCTACATGTATTAATTTTATGTCACTCGGCTTGTAATATTTGGCTCTGGGACAAACAATGGAAATGAAAAGTGAATAAGATATAAGAGTTCAAAATGTTTGTTCATCTATAGAAATCATAAATTTTTAGGTACATTCTCAAGCATTTCTATCCATCCATCTTCATCTATCTTCACTACATCAGGCTGAACTTGTACATTTTACTACATCTCAGATTTTAACAGATTTATTTTGTGATGTTGAAGGTTATAGCTCTTCTTATGGATCTTCTACGGGACAAGGACCTCGACCTGATGGTGATTCTTTGATGTTAAAATAGATAATCTCTTCTTTTGATTTGTTTTTAACAGATCACAGCTTTTATTCAGCTAATTA
>CAEFZX010000055.1:0-11681 GCA_903066825.1 Alfaro cultratus | reverse complement strand
ATGGATGGATGGATGGATGGATGGATGGATGGATGGATGGATGGATGGATGGATGGATGGATGGATGGATGGATGGGCTTTCTGTCTAAGAATACTGACAACTAGTAGGGGGGAAAAAATGAAACAAAAAAACAAGTTGAAGGATTTTTAACTTGATTGTAGTCCCAAAATCTTTATTCCTACTACTTTGAGATGACCTCAAGAATCTTTTTAATACAAAACATGTCAAAAGTAAAGTATAGATGTACCTTGACAAGTCAGCATAGTATAGAAATGATTCGCCAAGTGGCAGTAAAAGAAGCGATGGAGTTTTTCATACATTTTTAGAAAAATAAACTAGAAATGTACCCACATTTCTTTAGCTCTCTTAGCTCTAACTCTAGTTCATAAAAGCTACGGTCCTGTAACCTTTAGATGCATTTTAGTTCCAACACATTTGATTCACAATGTTTAATTACATCCTCAACATGTTACCAGTTCATTCAGGTGCGTTGGAGCAAACCTTCAGCCATAGACTTACCTTCTGTTTTAACCCTAACTCTAACTGTAACAAATGACTTTCTAGGGCGTTCAGATGTAATAAATGGTTTTTGACCTTTGCTGTCTCCTAGGGATTCAGAATAAAATATGTTACATTATCTTTAACAACAACAACAAACAACCACTAGAGAAGTTAAAGTATTCTTTGATTTCTAGTATTTTCCAGTGTTTCTTCTGTGTGTGACTGTTTATGCATGTGCAAGACTGGAGATTTTAGCCATCTGTTTTTTTCCTTATCTTTCATGACCCACACCGGGTAACCATCCGCCCACTAATACTCATCCACACACACACTCACACAAACACAGTGCTAGTGGACATGAGAAAATGCACCTGTGCATGCAGATGCAGTCATTTGCATACAGGAGGAGGGAAAAATAAACACGACTTATGAGCAGATGCTTATTTAAATTGCGGTATTAATTTGAGTTATTCCATGTTAACATCCTTGATCTAATATTTTTGTCCCAGGGAAGTTTCTGTTACCTCATACCTGCACACTTTCTACCAGTCCAAATGTCGTGACCCTATTTGGGTTTATAGTTCAATGCTAACATCTCTCTGCTGGTATATTCAAGACACACTGTCTCACTGAGATCTTCTGCAATATCCCTGTGCTCTTTTATTGATATTTGAGTGGTAAATTGACAATGAAGAGAGAGAAAAAAATAAATAAATACGAGAAGTCAAACTCAGGCCTGATAATAGAGACCCCAGGCACATTTCCACTTCAGGGATCTTCTGCAGGGAGGAAGTACATTTTATATTATCCTGAACCTTTGAGGTGGAGCTTTGTGCAGAGAGGATGTCTAACGTCTTGAATTGGTTGAATTTTCTCAGCTTCGCACCTCAGATTCATCTCTTCTCTGCAGCAAACGTTGCAAAGGAAGAAGGCGAAATACAGAGGAGCGGTATCAGCTGAACTCGTTGAATAATGGAGAGCTTCTCCAAAAATGCTTATAACTGTATTCTTTAATAGCTCAAACACCAACTATATCTTAATATAGTTAAGATGTACAGTCAGGGCATGCTGTGGTGGCGCAGGGGTTTAGCACACCCCACGTTTGGAGGCCTTAGTCCTCGACGCGGAAGTCGCGAGCTCGACTCCCGGTCCCGGCGACCCTTGCCGCATGTCTTCCCCCCTACTGTCGCAGAAAATGCGAGCCACTAGCGCCGCAAAAAACTCTTCAGAGAAAAAATTGATAAAAAAAAAAAGATGTACAGTGCAACCTGTCATAGCGCATTGTCTTCCTTATTTCCACTCTTGGGGAAACTGCTTAATTTGCTGCGTTGCTAGTGCTGGTAGTGGAATTGCAGCGAGTTATTTCAGCTTCCATAGCTACATTTTCTTTCAAACATTTTACATGTTCTCTATATGTCCACCATTTGGCCGACATGATGCATAAATCTGGAACATTTAACGTGTGTAGGCATAAACGCAATAAAAATGACGATTTTGTGTCAAATCTAACAATGCCTTTTAGAAGATCAACTTACAGCAGGGCTGTCAAACTCATTTTCATTTTGCCATCTAAATATCAAAAATCTGAATGTTCTTAAAGGGCCGGTCGTTGCAGAATATATTGACAAAAACCATTAAATTGTTAAAATAACTGTTTCAGCATTCAATATGTGTTTCTTAAATAACATTGAACATACTTTCAAACTGATCAGTCCATCCAAGATTTTGTGATTTTGTTTTTGTTTTTTTCTTTTTGCAATCAAAATAACAGATTTTGTGGTGCTAACTTATAAATATTTGTAAGGACTTTTTACAATATTTGCACTAATGTATGATGTTAAATGTGACTTTTCATTAATCGCCGTATTGGTCACGGACTACAACTTGACATCAAGTAAGGCTGAGGCAGCAGTCAGTTAAATTCAATGTTTTTGGCTAATTTTGAGAAAAAATGTGCAGTAAAATCTGAAAAAAAATGTAGGGATCTGTTGATTTTGTGTGAATTTTGCAGATCTACTGACTGCAAAATCTTTTATAAAAACATGGGGCTTTTCATTCATCATCACCCACACTAATTGAATTTCTAGCTTCCCGAACAAACAGCAGAAAGAGAGAGGAGAAAAGACGCCAATAATACGTCAGCAGTTTACCTTCAACCACGCAAACATAAAACCGTGACCTTGCGCGCACAACAACACGGGTCCTTTTAAAGCATTCTTATCTCTCTTGTTTGAACCTTCAGCCGAAAGATTTCACGCTCATCTTTTCAAAAACGTGCTGGTCACGTTGATTGCCTGGAGAATGCTGGCCTTGCCTTTCAACGTAGCCTGGGCAACACGTTTTAGAATCCCTCTTTGGAAATCATCGAAAAGAATTCATTGTCGAAGGCAAAGCTGTCAGTGGGAAGGTAAGAGCAGAATAGAAAAATGGGGGGGGAGTTGCATTCTCTTAAAAGCAAAAGCTGTTGAATAATAATAAAAAATAAATCGTTAACAGTCTGTAATAAACTATCAGGATTTCTGTCCGCATAAGAAGCATAATGTATCTATAGGCTCTTCCTACAAAAGTACATTTTAATCTCAGAGGTTCAATTCACAAACTCTTTTCTTTATTATGTCTGAGAGATGATGAAAACCCAAAATTGCTGGATTTCTTAGGAAATTACAATCAATATTAAATAACACCAACAAATTAACATAATTTTGATTGAAAAATAGTTTCAAAAATTGTTATGGATTTGGGCACCCATGTGTTAAGCCAATCCTGTCTGTAAAAGGAAGGACTAGATTTACCTTCAGCAGTGGTCCAATGTCCTCTTTTCAGCTGGAAGTAAATTTTGCGCATCTTTTTTTAATCAAATTTCAAGAGTCTGAAGATAAAGAGCAGAAACACAGGATGGAGGTTACTTGAGATCCAGTGTGAAGTTTAGGAGCCATGCAATATGATGACTTTGGTCCAGAGTGTTCAAAGTCCAAAATCAAAACAGAAAAAAAAAGCAACAATGATGTTGATGTTGAACTTAAATCATTGCTCTCCAGCAATGATTTAAGTTCTCAATCAGTTTACCTGGTTAAATAAATGAAAAACACATATCATAAGACAGCCCCACTGTACTAGGGCCACCTTCTGGCTTAGGTTTCTACCCTAATAATTAATTTAACCCTACAAGATCATGTGGAAATGGAGAGAGGTTAATAATGGCCCCCAAAACGTTATAATAAGATAAGATAATTTTATTAGTCTCCCATAGGAGAAATTCATCTTGGAAGCAGGGGCAAAACTGCTTCCAAGATGACACCTCATGATAACAGTCATAAACGTTCATGAAGACTCCATGTTCATAACACGTGTTATGTGATGTTTGTGACAGTGTCATGTCAGTCTTATAAACTCCTTCAAATAAAGTGTTACCAAATTGGGTTCATTTTAGAAAAGGTTATTTTAGTTAATACATGTTAACACGTTCTAAATATTTCAAAAATATTACAAAGAAGTCATGTCAGGGTCGGTTTGTTCTGTAATTTGCTGTAAAATATTTACTCTTCTTTGTTTACCTTGCTTCATGCTTTCCATGCATTTATTGAAGAAAGTTGCGCTCCTGGCCTTTATTTTTCAAGTCAATTACAGGGAGGACATTGTTCCGTCAACTTAACCAAGCAGCTTCGGCGCCACGGTGAAAGAGGGTGATTGCGATGCCTGAACCCAACCAATTAGTGATGACAAAACCAAACCAAACAGCGGCAGGAAAGGCAGAAACATTCTCAAATGTCAATCCACCCCACTTTCCTCTAGAACGTATCAAAGTGATCAGGGAGTTGCACGGCTCCGTTTACCCTTTAAACAGCAGAACTCGCCGTCAGTGTAAGGTAGGGAGTCAGAATACACCACAAGGTTACTGAGACGCAGTCAGTATTGGTGCTGTAACAACGCAAACACATGGGCACACACCCTCCATGTACACACTCAGACATCTGCAGGCAACTGGTGCCATGGCAGCTAGCAGCTAATTGGATCACTGTCTGTAAAGGAGGGAGGAGAAACGAGGGATGAGGGAGGAAAAAATGGAGAGGAAAGCAGGCAGGAGGGAGAAAATTAGATTAATGAGACCAAAAGCTCTCAGAAGAGCGCCGGACAAGGTGAAACTCAGCGGGGAGGAGTGCTGTAGATTCATCGGTATTCAAAACAACAGTCATGCAGCATTGATTTATATGTATGTATCGCGAGCAAAACTAGTTTCTGTTTGGATTCGAGAAAAGTCGTTTAGCACGTTAGATGATGTTAATACAAACTAAAAAAGTGCAGCTCTTGACTGATTGGGACACATACAACCAGCTTTTCTCTTTAAATGCAATGAACAGATAGTGTTACATTAAATATTTTAAGTTTGTTGGCCCACCTCATGTCTCTTGACAATGTCGTTTAGCTTCATATCATAAAAACTGACAAAACTCGCTCAGAAACCTTGTGAATGCCTCATACAGTGACCTGTCAAGATATAACACTCCAATTTACATATTTAGTCATTTTTTAACTTGGTCAACCTCTAAAATTATTCTTTTAACTCCGTTTTAAATGACAGACCAACACAAAGTGGTGCACAATTTGGAATTACAATGAAATGGATTTTTTAAAAAGATTATCGTGGCATAAAACGTTTTTGTAATATTTCACACATTTGTGAGAATTAATGGAGTAAAGATCACCTTTTTCTGGAAGCACAGCTGTCTTTTGGCCACATTTTCATTGTTTTTACCAGCTTTACACTTTTATAGACTGATATGTTTTCCTATTTACAGAACAGCTCAAGCTCTTTCATGAAAATCTGGTAAGCCATGTATGATTTTGCTTCCATTTCAATATTATGTGCTCCTATTGTATTGGTTTGTTACATAAAGTTGGCGTAAAACACAATACTTGTATATTGTACTGTGATTTTATTTGCATTTGCTTCAGGACTTTTTAATTTTTTGGTACAAAAACAATTGCCATCTAACTTCTATTAATTGGATTTTTGTCAAAACCTGGCAAAATCATACGTTAAAAACAAACATAATTGCCAGCAGCTCGCCACGCTGAATGAAAATTTGCAACACAAATTAATTTATTAATCTTTTCCTGCAGAAGTGATGCGCGGCTGACTTGATCTTGGCTCCCAGCTTTATCTTCAGGGTATTCGGGGGCTGACCAATCAGTGTGTTGCAGTGTGACCTAGTCAGACGTGGCATTATGTACAGATGTGAGAAATGAGAAACCACAATGTAAGGGAACGGGGCCAGCAAACCGCACAACAAATTAAGGAAAGTCTTAATCCAAATATGAATAAGGTCACACCAGAGTGAATTAAAGGCCATGGAAGATTTTTTCATTGTTTAGTGGTGGCCTCAAAATAATCCCTGAAACTGTCAGCTGGTTATAAAGGTTTTTTTCTGGGTTTTTTTTAAATCCCCAACTTCCTGTTAGCGATGTCCTTTCTATTGTTAGTGATGTAAAACAATCACTGTTTAATTGGATTTGATTTCTCCACGGATTTAAAGGTTAACTGCAGCAATAGGTGCCGTGTCATGATCCAAAGCTCATGTTTGTTTGCGAGTCTCTCTGTTAGCGAACCAAGAGCGGGAGTCCAGAGCATCGTGATTACCGAAACAAGGAACAGGTGAGTCTAATTACACTGATATGTGACAGCTGTGAGGGGGAGCAGGAAGATAAATGGCCAACATGAGGCAATAATGCAGGGAAACACAGGGATAAATGAAACTATGACCAAGTGCAATGATCACAAAAAAGTACTGAAAATGAAGAAACAGCTGTAGTCATTTAGGGATTTGAAGGACAGAAATCGCTTTGAATGTTGCAAAGCATACAAATATTGATTTTGACTAAAACTGCATGTTTCACTGCATTGTCTAGCAGAACACTATGAATATATTTGGCATCAATATGAACAAAAATCAGTAATATTAGTAACAGAAAGCATTAACAGAAGTAGTGGAGACTGCCACCACTCGCTAGCCACTGCATGTAGTTATTGGTTACTGTGGAAACGGAGCCCAGGCTGGTGGACAGACGTTATCTGCCAAGGAGATACACAGATTCTTTTGGGAAGATCTTCGTTTGGCGTTAGGAAATGTAAGAAGTGCCACTCGGCTCCCAAGAGCTGTGTGGTCATCTAAGTCTGATAACACTTCATCAATATCCTCCACAGGAGGAATATATTTTTGTTTCATTTAGGGCTGTAAGGATTCCTCGAATGATTTGAGTACCTCGATTATTAAAATTCATCAAGGAAAATCTATCTGCCTGGAAGCTTTGTTAAATTTTGTATATTATTTAGCGCACCGTGTTCCGGCTGGATTGGTATTTGTGTTGGGCAGGGCGCTCACTTCCCCCTATGAGTTGTTGCTAAATGCTAGCAGCGTGATGTGCAATTTTCCGGGTTTGTGTTGTTTTTTGGGGGACCAATAAGTGTTCTTTAATTGAGTGGCACGATGCTTGGAGTACGACAGTCTTTGTCATCCTGGAACTATGAGGTGAACAGCGAGAAGAGCGCTGCAGGTGTATTTATACAAGACAGAGAGAGATCTTCCGATTACTCAATTAATTGTCAAAATAATTGATTGAGGACTCGATTACTAAAATATTCTTTTACAACAGCATAGTTTCATTGCTTACTCAGTGCTGTGAGGAAGCGTTTGTCTGCTTTTTTGTCAAACAAGAATTTTTTCAGATAATCAAACAGATTTCACTACCACTCGCAGATAAATTGGCAACATTAAAGTATTTGCAATAACTGCCAAAGTGTCTTTCACACTGCTAAGCAAAAACTTCGGCCCACTCTTCTTTTCTGAATTGCTGCATGTAAGTATGGATGAAGAACATGCAGGTTAAGAACCGCTAGTGAGTAAAATCAATGGTTTCCATCAATTACAGCAAGTTGTCCTGAATCAGCAAATCAGACCGACACCATCATAGAAAAGCTACCATGTTTGACTGCTGAAAAGACTCTTGTAATGTTGTTAGGCCGCCTGCCTAGGAATGTTCACCTCTGCCCCCTGTTTACTCTATTAGAGGATAATGGCTCCCTCTATGGTTCCCTGGAGTCCCAAAACCTTAAAAATGGATTTGTAGCTTTTGCAGACCGATAAGAGGTCAATGACTTTGTTAGATTGGGGCATGATGTGTCGCTTTCTGAGATCTTTTAGCCTACGTACTTCATGTTGTCAGGTCCTGTTTAGGTGACTTCTTGATTCTACACATAAAACCGTTTTAAGACCTGGTTGTGGATCGTGAATAAAAACAACAAAATCGTGGTTAATTACAGTTAAGTCAAAATTTAAGAAGATGGGGGGATTTCTATTTTTCACACAAGGTCATGTTGGGTTGGATAACTTTTCTCTCTTTACTCACTTAAACATAGTTTTACTTGTGAAGCTGGGACATCCATTCCAGAGGACAGGCTGGAAAAGTTTAAATTGCTGGAACAAATGAAGTGTAGCTTTTCAGATTAGGGGGGAAACACTTTGTCTTTAAATGAATGAATCCATTTACAACCGTGGAGCTCAGGGCATACAGAGAAGAAATGAGAGCAGAGTGTAGAAAGTATTCTCAAAAAGTTCACAGCAGCGAAACTCATTCAGTACAAAGTGAATGAAGGCAAAAACAAATATATAAAAAAAAGTCTTTATTTGACCCATAGCTGGAAAGAAAAGGCTGCATTAGGTCGTCTGTGTTTGTTTTACTGTAGGGAAGGAACGACTCATATGGATAGTCTAGTGAGACGATGAGGGCCGCTGGAGGATACTGGTCTGTGTGTGTGTGTGTGGAGAGAGCATGTGTGTGTTATCGAGAGCTGACTGAGGGAATGTAACAGAGCGGCGAGGAGGAACCAGGCCAACTGCCACCAGAGTGCTGGCGGTAAATTTGGATGGACTGTCACAGCAGCTAGACTCATGTCCGTGTCGCCTCCTCCTTCCCCGTTTCTCTCCAAGCACAAACAGTCTGGATGATCAGTGTGTAAGCGTCTGTACGTGCGTGCGCGCGCCTTTGTGTGTTTGGTGGCCTGTCTGTGACATCGGTGTAGCCTTGTAGCCAGATGGTAATAATGCCCCAATGCCCTCCATGTGGAACAGAAACACTGACATGTTGTGAGCGCTGTGGATGCGGAGCAGCGGTGAGCAGTGACACGACCAAAGCTTTCCGCTGTCACCGCTGGACAACGGCACGGACAGGCCGACACCCTCCACCTCGGACCTCTTCCGCACTTCGACGAGTCTCTTATTCCGATTGCTGACACCATGTTAGGCAGATATCTTGAGACGATCGATGAATTAACTCCCTCGCTTGCGATTCCTCTGCTACCGAGGCTTTTCCATTCAATTCACGTCACATCTCAAACGTTCATGACTCGGTCTCGAGTCTTTTAAGTCGCTGGATCCTGACCTTTAAGATGAAATGTTATTCAACCGTTTTCCCCTTTTAAAGCTTAGCCACTGGCATTCTTTCTTCTGAGGCCTTACCAGGTCAAAAGCATATATGTTTCTTCTTTTGAGTCAGATTCTTGATGCTAACTTGATGTGCTCCTGTTAAAGGCATGGCTCCACTCACGACAATCTTCGCTTTAGTAAAGTATAGCCTACAGATTCAATCTGCCACTTCAACATCTTAACCCTCGCCCTAAATATGATCACATACAGTGCTGTGAAAGGTATTTCCCTCTTTATGTAGTTGTACGGTTTTCTTTCTTCAGTTGCTTAAAGGTTTTAGATCACAAAACCCTATTTCAGAAGAAAACATAAATGTACCCCCCCAAAAAAAATCTGTTTTCAATAGATGATTTAAAGTATCAAAGGCAAAACGTTATCCAAACCAATCTACTGTCACAATATGTGAAAATAGAAATGCCTCCCAAACCCATGAACTGGTTGTGCCCGTCAACAACTGCCAGACATTTCCAGTTTTGTCCCTCTCGTCTTTGCAGAGTTTTTTTTTTTTTTAATTCAACCCCTTTGGATGGTTTTCAAGCATGCGCGTTCTGTTTAAGGTCGTGCCACATCATTTCAATCAGTTTCAGTCCAGACTTTCACGAGGATGTTCCAATTTTTTTCTGTCCTGCTGCACAAAGTGCATTTGGGCTTCAGCTGAAAGCGAAGGATCATTCTCCAAACTTCAAGGGATCAAAAATCTTTTTTTTTTTCTTCTCTATGTTTCAGTAGTTTGTAGTAACAAACATGTTGGATCCACCAATTTTGTGAGTCATTAATTTTAAAGATTTTTCATTTATTTGTTTTCTACTGTAGGATAACATGCTAATGTGAGTGTAATACATAATAAAGTCTTAGTTTTATTGAAATGATCAGGACTAAAATGGTCTACATGGTGATCAGAACCAAACTAAATAAAAATAGAGATAGAAGTTAGGGAAAATCCACAAATATTTGAGAACCCTCTAAAAACCCTTAAAACCACCAATTGTAATACTTCTAATACAAAATATACCTTAATTTTTTATTTTTTTTTGCAAAACAGCCAAATAAGTATCAAGATCCTTGGTATTTCAATTTTACAAGCTGCATTTTCTTTCCAGTATTTTAGATATGCTTTAAAAACATATCTAAAACTGTGAATTTTCTGCAAATAATTTGGAATAATCCACAAACAGGTGGGGATCCACTATCACATAAACTATATGAAAAATAATAAGCAAGACTACCAAGAGAGGTACAATGGCATGCAAAAGTTGAGATACGTGGGTGTAAAATGGTATGAGGAGGGTAAGAAACGGGGGGAACAAATTGGCGAAGTGGAGAATTTACCCTCAATCACATCCAACATAAATGCTACGAAAGGTTCTGATTTGTTTCATAGAAACTGATGATGACTTAACTTTTTCTTTAGAAGAATTTGACCAGATGTTCCTCTGGCTTGCAGAATGTGAGACACAAACATGGCCAACATATTTTGACCACTCTCTGCTTGTTGAAGACATTAAATTCATATTTTACCCCTGATGTGCCTTTAAGGGCACTGGCATTAGAAAACAATTGTGTTTGTTCGTTGGTGTCAGTATGTGAACTGAAAGTCGTGTGTGTTAATTTTAGGTGAGCATGTGAACTTCAGGATTCTGTAGTGAGTTAAATGCGGTTCTGCTGAATAAAGCTAAAGCCTTCGTGCAGCAATTTATCTTTAGTTGGCGACAAAGTCTCTACAAGAATCCAGCGAGAAAGGAGGACAGACTTTGCTCTGTTTAACACTGAACTGATGTGCCGCGAGACAGAAGTAGAAAAATAGAGGTTGCTTTCTAAGACAATATATCTCCCCTCCCTTGGTCCTGTTTTTCTCCAAACCTGAGCAGGCTCTAAATAATTTAAGGGGTTGAACAGTACAGCCGGTGATAAAGTCGACCAAACAGCAGAAGCTCCGACGGAGACAGGAGGAGAGGATGGAGATACCCTCATTCAATATTTGACTCTCAGTGATAAGAGGGACACACTGTGCTCATATTCTGCCAAAGTGGAAGATTTTCACAAGATTTGTTTGCCAGAAAAGGCAATTTTCCTGCACAACATACTATCATCGTAGAGAGGATGTCGATGTGAATGCCCCCCTAGTTTCTCATGAACAATTATGCTGTAATACTTCCTAGACCATTCTGAACATCATTTACATTTTGATGTATGAGGTTAAATAGTCGTAGCAATTTATTATCAACTGTTTGTCATAATTTAAAGGTTTGTACACTAATCCCAATCTGAGAAGAAACATAAACAATATGTTTATTGTGTTAATAATAATTTAGCATGAAAACAAAAAATATCTGATAATGTTTGCAAAGTAAAGAAAATGACAGCCTGGCTGGGATTGTTACAGTGGGCCCTTGGTATTCACAGGATTTAGCGCCCACAACCATCCGCTAATAGCTAATAGGAGCAGAGTCACCTATCTTAATAGTTCAAACACCAAACATACCTGAATATCAATTAATATGCAAAGTGGACGTTGTATTAACTCTACTGACAAAGCAAACATCTAAGGCAGGGGTGCCCAAAGTCGGTCCTCGAGGGCCGGCATCCTGCACATTTTAGTTCTCTCCCTGGTGGTACCAACAACCTTTTCAGCATGTCAGTGTTCTTCTTAGGCCTTCTAATGAGCCATCATTTGATCCAGGTGCGTTAAACCAGGGAGA
>CAEFZX010000051.1:0-15864 GCA_903066825.1 Alfaro cultratus | reverse complement strand
TATTTTTAGATTGTGATATTTTTTGTGGCATCACAAAAAAGCAACATTGCACTGTGGACAGGATACTTTGAATATCACACCCTTGATCCCAATAGACACACGCACAAGTGACATACTTTAAAGCCATGGCAATATTTGATCTTGTCCAAAATTCCCTTTATATTCTGACATTCAGTTTGGCATGACAAACACAGAGGAAACAATGTGACAGCAGGCAGGTTAAGAACCTTCGAGTGCAGCAGTTGAGAAAAAGCTTCATCAGTAATCAGAAGATGGGAGGAAACCATAGTGCCACTAATTAGAGCAGCATTGGCTGTTATCCTAAAATAACGCCACAGACTGCACCTTGTGTATGCAAAGTAGCTCTGAAATAAAGCCTGCAATGAGCTTCTCACTTAGCAGTTGTGTTGCTCTGTGGTGTTTATGTGACAGCTCATATACAGCAAAGGACATTGCACAATGTCACATTCTATGCAACTGCAGAAAAACAAAATATCTCAACTGGACAAAAAAACTCTAAGAACAGTTTGCTAGATGAGACAATTTTTACTTTAATAATGATCATTAGCATGGCTCTCCTGATGTCTGACAAAGATTGCTAAATTTTGCGTAAGAGAGGAAAACCTTCTTTCATTCCAAGACAATACTGTAAAAATACACTTTTAATTGCCTCTCTCAGCGAACGCATATAGGAGGTTGTAATGACTTAGGATTTAGCGATAAAGACTTGTGAATGTGCTAAAACATTGGCTTTAAAAAGTCACCTCCAAATTTCTGTAAGATTAGCTAAAAAGAATAATTAAGGATACAAATTCAGAGCATAGGATCAGAAAGATCTCAAAATTTTGAGGGAAAACAAGAAATGCAAATCATCAGCTTCACACGCTAAGCATCTAAAGAGAATGCATGGCAAAATGTAGCTTATGTGAAGAGAAAAAAAAATACATTTCCTTATCAGGGCCACAACAAAACATCATGGTGGCAACATTATGCTGTGTGAATGCTAATCTTTCACATATACAGGAGTTATTTGACGTTGATAAGAATGTACAACATAGACGATACTAAAGAGCAGTCCTGGAAAAAAAATACATTGGAGGCTGCTAAAGACCTACAAATGGGACAAAAGCTCACCCTACATCAGGACAACAAACCTAACTTACAACCAGATCTACAATGGAATTGTAGATGATAGTATATTATTTTTTTTAGAAAGCCAAGTCAAAGGGCAAATCCAAATCAAATTGGGAATCTCTGCCAGAAATTGATACTGATGTTCACAGATGCTCTTCATCCGGCTTGACTGACTTTGAGCTGTTTTGCTAAGAATAGTAAAATAATTCAGTGTCTGGATGTGCAAAGCTGACTGGAAAATACCCAAAGTTACAGTGTGGTAAACTATGAAAAATGTCAAGGAGTAGCATGATCTCCACACTCAATGTGTCTCCACTACCTAGGCAAGTAGAATGGGCTGAATAGATGCCAAGCATGTTTGTCTTCCTTGCTTAGATTTATTTAGGAGGCTTTTAAATGCATCTTATGCAGCCAAGAATGCTCCTCTTCTTATGAGGTATGAGTGTTTGTTTCCCTCATCTCCTCCCCAAGCAGGAGATGAGGGAATGTGGCTTTTGGGAAAGAACAGCACTCCAATGGAAACACTTCCTTGTCATCTTCTGTTACCCGTCCACACAGCTCACAAAGACCATGCAGTTTTCTTCTTCACAGCCTTAAAGAGTAGATCAAATCAACAAGCAGATGTTCAGTCGTTATTTAGTTTATTTTGCATAATATCCTCTGCAGGCCCTTAATTTGAAAGAATGCTTGTGCTAACCCATTTAGCATGTCTGTGTCCCTTGCTATATACTCTTCCATTTAGATGTCTCTACTTTGTGCTGAAGTGATATGGCAGTCTTCACATCCACAAAAAACTGTCCAATTACTTGCATTTTATTGTGCAATACAATTTCATTTGTTATACAGACAAAGCAGAGCCTTATTCCATTTGTTCCAACTCTATCTTTTAATGAATAGATGTGTGTGGGATTTGTTATTGTCTGTGACAAATGTAGAAGGAGAACTGGTTAGAGTGTGAAAATGACTTTTTAAACCCCCACAAAATGCACTGAGCAGTGTTAAATAAAATACATCAGTCTGCTAGTTTATGTCATTCACCCTCAGCTGACAGCGTATACATAAAAGCTGACGAGTTTGATCAACAGACGTTAGGAGCCTTATTTTGAAACACAAGCCACCTGAAAGGTGCAGCTACGACAGCCGAGCAAAGTTCCCTTTTGTATTGCGATGCACATGTTTATTCAGTCCTCGTGTGTGAATGTGACAGTGATCTGCAAACCTGATTGTTTATTTGAAAGGCAGCAAAATTAGCTTTTCAATGGAATGAGTCATTGATATGAATGGATTCCATTTCAGCAGAACTTCATTGAAGCAGCCCTGTGCGAGCTATCTGTAACACAGGCTTGTATGTGTGATATTTGATATCATGCCATCACGATTTTATAGTGGATTCAAAGTACTGGAAGTGGAACGACAAGGTATTTTATCTCTGTGAAAATTCATTTTAGGAGGTTTTTTTCAGATGTTTTTTATATTTTTTTATGAATTCAATCGCATAGATCAGTTATTTCCCACAGTAGCAGTCATATAACTGTAGATGAACCTCCAAAGGAGGCTGACACTATCGCTTAAAAATCTGTGTCCAGTATGGAAACCTGGTGTTTCTAGAGTGCAAGCATTTAAAACCACAACACTTTACAAGCATTAAAGCATTTTTCTTTTCTCTGCCCAGGGGCAGTAAAAGTAAAAGCCTGCCACAGAGGTCATCAACAAAATTGACTCAAGGGCCTGAATTTTTCTAAGCAGACAGGCAAGTCACAGCTTTTGTGCACCCATGTTTCTGTCCTTTTCTGCCTATTTCAGTTGCTTTTGTCACACACAGATGGCATTGACTAGACTCTTTCACTTTTTAAAGTGAGGTATGATTTTCCATTTATCCGGTTTTGTACTGGGAATATAAATATGAGGGTTGGAAATATACACTTCACCAATAGTGAATGTACAAATATAATAATATACAGGGACAAGTTAAATATATGAATGTCTTGATATTTCTTTTTATTAATTCTTTAAATGCTATGGAGGCAAACAGTAGTCTGTAGCTAAGCTAACTATGCTGAATGGTTGATAATCTCACACAGTCTACTCACCTGTCTTGGAGAAAAACTGGGTTATAAATTGACACTATTGTCTTTTTCTCTTTCTTATCGCTCTATTTTTTTAAAATTTAACTTTATTATTTTCTAGGCAGCACAGCAGCTGCCACAGTCTTGTACTGAACACCGTCACCATCAAGTTTGCTAAGCAGGAAAGAACGATTTCATGCAGATCAAGGGGGGTTCAGTACAAATATGGATGTGTGCTTTTTGGCCTGGGAGGGGTAACATTTAATTTTTACTGATGAAAACATTTTTAAAAACACAATAACAGTAATTGACAGGCCCCTATTTTTTTATTTCTGTAAAAAATAATAATAATAAAAAAAATAATAAAAAACAATTCTGTGGGGGGGCCCCTGTCGGTCAAGGGCCCTCGGAATTGACAGAACTTTTCCCCCCTAAACGGCGCCCCTGCTTAGTAGTTCACTCATGTGGCCATGTAAGTGATTTCTAAAACTATCCTGCTAATACTTAAATTATTCCTAAAACGGTGCCATTTCCTATCTTATTTAGCTAGAGAGCTTCAGCTCCACTTCCAGCAGAGTTGGTGTCAACCCTGATTTGCATGCAGCTTGGAGATACTTTGGTTTGACTATTCCATCAATGCCCCTTTCTTCACAGATGAGACTCTTGAAATGAGTCTCTAGAGAAGACAAAAGAACAAGATAAACCAACCTATACCAGCAATGTTGAATGTGTGCTGAGAAAGCTAGAGCCTCAGCAGGAAGGATGAGACTAGTCACAGCTCTCAGACTGTGGTGACATTCTCACATTACTGAGTCATCATCATCATCATCAGTCGCTCACAGCATGTTCTGATTCGAAGGCAAGCATAGCAGAACAGAGACGACAGACACATGCGTTATCATTTCTACAAACTTTTTCCTGTATAGTAGCATGGACAGATATCTTGTACACTGTATCATAACTGGCACACATGGGAGGAGACTCGTGAGTGAACCAAACACAGAGGGGTTTTAGAGAATGACAGAATGACTAATGAACGGATAGATTAGAGAAAATATCCGGTGATGTGTGCTAAGTGATGGGCCTGTGTCAGACAGCTCTGACATGCCCCTGACATACTGTATTTTTCAGGATTTTGTACAAGAATTGATTTGAGCACATGGTTTGACATAATCCTTTCCATTTTAATCAGGCTGTAGTGTTTTGTTTTTTTGTTTTTTTCTCAGATAATGAGCGAGTATTTCCACCTTGTTCCATTACGGAAGCCTGCTGGTTCAGTTGACTCATTTATTGTGACTGGAAAAGAAAGTTTAAAGAAATATTTTGACATTAAAACTACACTTTTGATTTTCAGCAGTTAGGTTAAAAAAAGACCACCCAGATCATTAACTACTTTGCTGGAGGAGGATCCTTAGCCAATATTAGGATTGTTCATTTAGGACAAAATTCTCTATTTTAGTTGTTATTTTTATTAAGTAGATCAAATCCCAGCTTAGTGCCAATTGAACATTAAGGAGCAATAATAACATAGATAACAGCTTTTTAAAGCAGTGCAAAACCATTTGTCAGTTAGTCAAAATCTTTTTCAACCTCAAAGAAATTTGAGGTTGATTGAAAACTATAAATGTTAAATAGATAAACCATCAAAATGTTCATTTTTTTTTCTTTGGTTTTTGAAAACCCTCAGACGTAGATCCATGCCATATTACACAATTACACCTCTATTGGAATTGATGCAAATGAGTGCACTTCCTCCTCCTCACAACCCTCTTTATTAAACCAAAGAGGCTGATTATTCACAATGTATCTCCAGTAGCACCTAGCAACCTCATCACAATTTACAAGTCTTGACCAGTACACGATACAGACCCTGGGGACCAAAGTTTGGCTGTGTAATTTGACATTTTTTGTGTGTAAGTTGAAGCTTTTTAATCGCCTACACTCCCTCGACTTTAACGGCAAATCTAATTGTGAACAGAGCAACAGAGAGGAATGTATTGATGGGTACAGATAGAACATGAAAAAGGAACAAAGCATTACATTGGAGCAATAAAGGGGAGCAGGACCTGAAGAGGAGAGTCTTATCAGCCTAACCTCATCACTTTTTTGAAGCCGCACTTCACCCTGTGTGTCGTTGAGTCTTTGTATACATGGTATGGTTGGATGCATAGATTATTATGATTCCCTTTTGTCCATAGTCATCATAGTCATCATTTGGGACTCTTCAACTTCAACTGTGATACCCTTTGCTCAGATTTTTCTTTGTCACACTCATAAATGTCCCTCTTCTCCTTTGCTTTGTCAAACTTCCTGCTGGACATGGATGATTCTCTTCTTGTGCCAGTTGTTTTAGTTTTTCTTAGAGTAACACTGTCAACTCTGTCCAGATTCTCTCTGTTAATTATTCACATTTTGTCACAGACTTTTCCAAAGCACATGATATGGACAAGAATTCCCATCTCTGATGCCCCCACACATTTTATTGGAATCTTATCTGAAAGACCAACAAAACAACATTGTGCATAATTAGTGGGAAGTGGGAGTGCATTTACAGTTATAGGAGCTTGTTAAGCTCAGACTGCCATAATGCTAACCAGAGCAACACAGAAAATCATTCCTGGCTGTTTCAGTAAAACTACATAACTACAATTTATGATTGAACTCTTTTACATTAACAGATTACCTTGGGAAAGTTGTTGTATTTCTATGTTTTAAATGTCTGGCTAAAGTAAGACATGGTTATTGAGGTGATCAAAACCATTTCACTGAAGCATGACTATGTTGTCTGTCAAGTTTCATTATTGAAGGTTAACCTTCAGTTTTCAAGTTTTTTGCATTCTCTTAACAGTTTTTTTCAGGATTGCCATTGGTTCATGGTTCTATATAGCAACTGTGGCTCTGTGATTGGAAGGTTGTAGGTTTGATTTCAGCTTCCTCCTGTCAGATGTCGATGTGGCAAGTTAACCCCAAGTTGCCTAAGAATCTACGTATTGGTGTATAAATGTGTTTGTGAATGTGAATGGGTGAATCTGACTATCGTGTAACAAAAATCGCTTTACTAATGTAAATTACATTGCATTATTAAATAGTCCCATATATCACCGTGTATGCATTGAAACCTGGTAGGTTTAAAATGTCCTTTGGCCAGTAGTTCCATTTTGTTTCCAAAGAAATCTACTACAACTTCATAGTGTTCCAATGCTTGAATATTTGATATTGTATATAAAATAGTTTCATATAAAGTAAAATGATTGCAAAACAAGCATTTGATGAAAAAAAATCTTTGGGGTCCCCAAAAATCGGGGACTTAAGTCCCTTTTACAGTTTGGCCCAGCTAACATGCATAGTTCATTGCTAATAGGCCAAAAGGTTTATTTTCTTCCACATGTTAGCTGTGTTTCATGATGTGGAAAAGTGCAAACAAGATTTTTTCTGAGGTACATAACAGCATGCATGGTGTCCTTTCAACATATTTCCCACCTGAGATGTGTTGCTCCTCTAGAGTTATTGTGGACCCCTTGGTCACTTCTCTTATAAATGCTGTATTCAAATTCTCTTCTGTGTTGCACTTCTCTAGAGTGCAGATATTAAAACACTTTCTCTGTTTTTGAAATTTAGACCTTAGAAAGTCTCTTAAAAGACTGTGTTAAAAATGAAGCTGTGTTCAGAAGAGCGGTGCATTTCTCCACATGGGAAGCCATGTTGGTGTGTCACTGAAGTTTTCCTCCCCAGGCCTATAGAATTTGACCTTAGCAGTTCACTGAGATTTTCTTCCAGCTGTTATCCATTTTTTTCTATGACCCATTTCCTCTCCTGCCTTAATTTTTATCAAGGTTCTTGCCCATCACATACATGGTGCCCCTATTCGTCACCTCCTACTTCTCTCGCTGTCTTGCTGTAACCCATAATCCCTCTGTGCAGGCTCTTAGCTGGATAAAACTGTCTCCTATCCTTTCTCTTTATGGCAGGATTTACAGCAGCACCCATCCACAGCCCTCTTTTAGTGCTCTTACGGTAGATTCCACTACTGCAAGGTTATGCTCTCTGGAGAGCATAAAAAGTCTCCCCTCCCTCACAAATTCCTCTCACAGTTTCTGAAAAACACCAAAATACCACTGAGGGACAAAAAACATTCTATTCTATTCTATTCTATTCTATTCTATTCTATTCTATTCTATCTTTGCAATTCAGATAAGCACTGCCAAGCCATTTTAATCTGCTGAAGCTAATTGTAACTGTACTTATTTAACTACCATAATAAAACAAAGAATACGCAGGAAATTATTTTTTAGAAAATCGAATGGTTGCCTAAAACAAAATATTTTGTTTTGTAGCAGATAAGAGGCAATTTTCATATTTCCTATTCATAATTGTTTTTGACTTTCTTTGGCATATACAAATAGTAAAAAGTACTGTTGAAATAAATAAACAAAATTTTCTTTTTGCTTGTTAGCAATATTTGGTTGACTTATATGTAAAGCTTCACACACGCTCTGCATGTTGATAATGCTTTTAGCTATAACTGACACTAATGCTCGCTCCTGGGTCCTGTTTCAGAAAGTGCGGTAAATGCTAACTCAGAGCAAGTTCAGGGGTAGTTTTCTGCTTATTCTAGGTTTTCGGTTTCAGAAAGCCAGGTAGTCACTGCCCAGGGTCAAGTTACCATTGTGAATCAACCCTGCTTGGTAGCCGGATTGTTTGAACAAACTTTGAGTCTGTCCTACTTTTTAGCTGAGACGTAGCACAAGAAAAGTGTCCGAAAAGCCTGCACATAATGGAATGGAAAGCAAATACTCTGTGGAAATTTTCCATTGGGAAAGACTGATCATACCGTAATGAGATGTCTTATGATTTCTGGATAAATATATTTTGGAGTGCTGCTTTTTTTTTTCTGCTGTTTTTTTTTTTTTTTTTTGACAGTCAATAAGTTATCAAAAAAGGTGAAACAATGAGGACAAATTCTTTATGCTGCACCTCATTTTTATGCCACTATTATACAGTGTTTCAGTAACAGTGTGCCCATCAGGATGACCGCGATCCACCGATAAATTGCAAAAATGTAATGAAGTCACATTTTCCTCGTTAGCTGGATGGTGCATGTCTTGCAACATTACGTGTGACATCAGGGTTCGATCCCTGGCAGATTATGATGTAAGTCTATTCTGTTTCTTTTCATGTTATTTTCATCAAGCACAAATAACTTAGTTTTAACTATATTTTGTTTAAAGGTGAGCTTTTTATTCAGGGGCCCTGTCAGCATCATCCATCCATCCATTTTCTAACACCCTTGTCCCTAGTGGGGTCAGGACGGGTGCTGGTGCCTACAGTATCTCCAGCTAACGTTCCGGGCGAGAGGTGTGGTACACCCTGGGCAGGTCGCCAGTCTGTCGCAGCTGTCAGCGTCGTACAATAGATAATTTTGATTTGGACATTTAAAAGTAGCTTGTAATCGGAAAACTGTGGGTTTTCTTCATTCCTCCCGCTCTGCTCCTGGACCTTCCCTCAGTCTGTCTCTCAGCAAAGCTTTTTCCTATCTTCTCATCTGTGCTCTGGCTGTGCTTTCCCTCCAGCTGTTCCACATTCCCTTGATTACACCTTCTGCATGTATGCCCTTCTGCTCCCCAGTAACCTTGTCAGAATCTACTTTATGCTGTGTTCCACGGCACAGTCATTTCTTTATTAAATTTCTGATTGTCCCGCCTGCAGTTTGGTCTGATCCCTGCACAATACATGACAGAAAGAATTTAGGGTTTGCAATGTTTTTGTGTGTGAAGTGCAGAGTTTAACTTTGTGATGAGAAAATCAAATGATACTAGAACAGTAACTGGGTAGAAAGGTTTTTAAAAAGTTACTGTTTCAAATAATCTCTACTGTCATCCCTTTTTTTAAAGGGAGCATGTCCTAACCCGATTCTTCAGTCTGTCAGTCAGTTGGCTGAAAGAGTTTCCTCAAACAAAATACAAACTTTGCTGTTTGCATCTATATCAAGATCCAAAAATACTTGGGTGGTCACAGTGTTGAAAATAAAATAGCACCACCTATCTCTCTTATTAAGATAACTTTGTTTTGAAACTACTGTGCAGTTGGAATAACTACTGAAAGCTAATCAATATGGCATATCTAAGATATTTCTTTAAACATAAAAGCTAAATTTAGAAGACTTTAAAAAAATACATATGCATCACAATAAATGTTATTGATAACCTTAATAATTATAATTATCAATAAGTTGCATTATTTTTGCAGAACACTGGATACTTGATGCTCTTTGTGTTTTTTTTTGTTGTTTTTTTAATGTTGTCTCGACACCATAATATAGCACAATTCTTGTATTTTTACTGAGCCTGAGAATCTCATTCTACTCCATGCCTGCAAAGGACTGCATTTGTGGGTGTCTGTAAAAACGTTGTTTATCAGGACATTTCCGTATGTATTTCTCCCTATTTGACAGCAGGCACAGAATACTGGATGTGAGGCACAAGCATCATGGAAAAACTGAAAATCATGTGGAGAAAATGGACATATAGCGATGGGGCTGATGGGTGTCTGATCGTTAACAGTGCAAATGTGTAACGTGGGAACAAGGGGAAATCGGACCTGGGAATTATGCTTTTAGGACAACTCTTTCTAAGAAAAGAGGGCTGACTGATTAAAACAGGCTGATGAGGGTAACATTATTTACATGAGATGACGATACCGTGATAATATGTCTTTTACTTTCTAATTCACTCTGTCACAGTCAGTTCTCTATCTATCTTTGTCATACCACCAAGTATCACTTCCCTGATCATACACACTTTTCCATCTCATGTTCTCTCAGTGTCATGTTCTAAATTTTATGTTAAACATAGAACCAAAGTATAATAAAAAGGTAGATGGCCAAAAAATAACATGAATTAACTACACACATTTTATGACATTATTAGCGAAGCACATTATTTGTTAATGCATTTGACATTTAAATAATTTTCAACACTGGAAACAACTTAAAGAAAAACTGCATCAACACTCCAACATGCTATTGTCTTTGATAGAGCTTTTCATTGTTGCCGTTTTGTCAGATCAGAAAAAGTAAACCTCACTCTACATGAGAGTTTAAGTCTGTAATATTAACATGTTTTCACATCTTTTTACCCAAGCGCTCCATTCCAGCTTAACAGCAGTTATTTTTTGTGTTTTCTTCTTTCTGCTAAAGAAATATTGTTGATGCTTGGACTGCTGATAGTTCTGAACCAGAAGGAAGACAGGAGCTAACAGTCGAGCTATTATCTTGTTATATGAGCTGGTTTGGCAAGATCATGTTCAGATCCGCTCTGATTAAAGACGCTGTCTGGATGGCAGCTTATGTTCCTCCAATAGCTGTAATTATCCTGCAGTATTATTTAAGACTCCAGAAATATGCAAGTTATCCTTGCCCTGTTCCACAGATGTTGGCTTTTAAACTGTACCGATAACAAGTCAAATTGTCTCTATCATCTGTAGAGCATTTAGTAAGCATGTCGAATGGATGAATATGTAAATCAATAAATACAATTTGAAATGTTTCTCTCACCCAAATGTGGCTCAAAATACCTTGGCTCTGTGAAACAAACAAAAAGATACCATAATTTTTGGAGAAAATGCCAGAGCAAGGCACTATCCAAATGAGACTTACAACTAAAATGTTTAAACTGTGAGCCAGTGCTAATTGGTGATGATTTTGTGATACTTAGACGATGCAGTAGATCTGAATGTCCAGCTTTCTGAATCCTTCGACTTCTGCTCTGTCTTCCTGCAATCTTCTATCTAGATCTCTCTATTTTTGGTTCTCTCTAGTTTGATGTGGCAACAGAAGCACCGTCCAAGAACAGAAAGCAGAAGATCACTGGTGGAGCCCCGGATGCTATTACCAGCTTTTACTTGTGAAACTTCAACCCCATTTGTGCTTATTTGTTGATGTGCGTGACTGCGATTAGGGAATTTGTGTGTTGCGTGTCTCGGTGTATTATAGCTGTGTTCCTGTGTGTTCTCGGGGCTCAGTGTAATCACAGCTCTAATCTGTCTGCAAGGATTCTGTGTGTGGGTGACATTAAAGTTCTCATTAGCACTGTAACTCAGCACCAGTGTCACTGTGAAGACACCAGCAACACATCCACAGCCCAAAGTCTTCAGTACCCATTGTGTGTGTGTGAGAGAGAAGCAGGGAGGGAGGGAGAAAGGCAGACTTTAAAAGCTTAAGTTCACAGTTTGAGGGATTCATTGCTCACGTTTCCTAATTTTCTTTCCCCATTTCCTGTTATTATTATTCTTATATTATTCTTAACACCGACGCATGCTTACACATTTAGGGATTAAACCATATCTTTGTCTTGACTCGTAAAATTAAGTTAAACAAACCTCCATCCACCACATTTCTGTTAAATAACACATTCTTTACAGGCATATTTTATGTGATTTATGATGAAGTAAGGCTGGATGAATAATAAAGAGGAGGTGGAAAGATTTGGAGAATAGCAATGGAGAGGGGAAGAGTTAGGTTGCTATGGTAACAGGAAATGGGTTGGTATCGAGTGTAAAATGTGGTGTCATTTGTTTTGCTGAGAGGAAACCACAACAAATCTAATCCTTTACATTGCGAGCTCTGCCCGTGCTTTTGTTTCCTTAGACGCCTAAACGGCTGTGTGTTCATTGGCAGTAAATAACATATTCTGGGGCCTTGGACTCTTTGACCCACCTCTGAACACTGTTTGCACACTGTGAGCATTCCTGTGACTACACAGGGCAACAATGTTTCCACAATATTTGTTGTGCAAGCATTAGGAACTAATGATAATAATAATAATAAAAAAAAAAAAAAATTAAAAAAGCAGAACAAGTGATAGGAGTGAGTCAGAGTACAAGCGATTGTACTCAGGCACAGTCTAAGTTATTCAGTCCTTAAAATGTTCAAGCTTTCTGTTTGTTTTGAAAGTTGGACTGAAAGTGGGAATGGCTTCACTCATGAGCCGAGAGCAGTTCTAGCCACATTAGCCATGTTATTAGCCTAAACACTGAGGTAAGTGATGACTAATGCTGATCACATCCAAAGCATCTCAGAATTAGGCCTATGCTAAACTTGAAAGCTATCTATCTGTTTTTTTTGTTTTTTTTCATGTAAAGCATCTTTGAGTACCCTTGAAGAGTTGAAACGTGCTTTGTAATTGTAATATCATTTCTTTTTATATGAATGTAATTTTGAATGAAGTAAATGGTTCATAGGAAAGTATGGTGGGCCAATATTTATAAAATCCTATTTTAAAGCATAAGAAATATTTCAATTCAATATCTGAATTTCTTAAGAAACTGTGTTCTTCATTAGCTATAAGCAAATCATCAAAGTGCACAAAAAACTGTAAATAGATCATATGAGTTCCTCTTTTTGTACCCAATTCTTAAAAGAAATGAACTTTTCAATGGTATCCTGATATATCTATCTCTATCTCTGCCCCTTTAGAGCTGGTGAATCAAGAAAACACAACCTTAATTGTTTTCTTTCTACTTCCCAAATATGCAGTTCTGGATAAGTTTCTCACAACAGCTCCATCGTAGAAGCTCAAAGACTTACCTCTCTCTAGCTACATGTAGTTTATAAATCCACAAAGAAGCCAGCAGTGTCCTGGGCCAATGAGAGTGAGGCATCAAGTATATGAGGTGTGTGACCAAGTAAAAAAACAAAAAATAAACCCTTACAAGCTTCACCGCCACAGACCGACTATGTCATTCTGAAGTCCATCAAACAGACATGAAGTATAACAAACCAAGAGAACAACAAAAACATCAGGCTACATAGTCAAGCTCCATCCCTACGTCTGTCAAGGCTGCATCCCACCTTTTAGTTGCAAACCAGCTTACCTTTACATGACTCGACCTTCATGGTGCTGTCATGAACTTGCTTAGTGGCCCTGAGGTGTAGCAGTGACTTCTGCTCCCTCTTGCCACCCTAGTTATTTGAAAAACAACAACAAAATTGTGTAGGACCAGACTCTGTTACGACAGGATTTCCCATGAAATCCCATGATTTCATGGGATGTCCAGACGAAATTTGCAGGAAGGAAGGAACGATGTGTTATATTTTATGTCTTTACTACATTACAGAAGAGCAGCATACTTACTTGAGTTTTATAACCTACTCAAGACTCCTCGTAGTCTTCTGGAGCACTTCTTTTTTGTGAATCAAATTTCCCATAGAAAATAGGACTTTTGTAGGACGTCTTAAAACAAACAGACCTGTTTACTACTTGCTATTTCATGCTTCTCTCACAAACTTGCTTTCTGGCTCTGATGTGTACCAGTGACTTCAGCTCCCTCTTGCCACCCTAGACATTTGAAAAATCACAAAGAAATTGTTGTCCATGGGGTTTCTAAGTCCTGGCCTAAAGGGTTTTGTGAGTGGAGTTAGACATCCCGGGGATTCATTTGTATGCTCTGTGCATACGTTTCTCTTTAACTTGTAAAATCTTATGACATTGCCTGGTGTACTTTACCTTATTTTTGACTTTTCCTTTTGCATTGACTCTTTCAGCGTAGTTTTAAAAAAAGGTCAAGCAGATTCAAAGTGAGTTGACGGAGCAATATCAGATTCATCCAACTGGTCTCTCATGTCCCTGAAGCTTTCTGCAGCTGTCAGTAAGAGGAACAACGCAAAGTGAGAGAGAAGAAGACATGTTGAGGGTCAAGAGGTGAGACAAATTAAAGATCAAAGAGTGAGCATTGATGCAGCTGCATGTGGACTTTGCTTTCTGCATAAATCTTAGTTGATTTGCTTATGCGTCATTCTAGGTGTATGTACTGCCAATATTCCTGCAAAGTACATATTTAACAAAACATAATATTTGTTGAAGTGTTAGGTAAACGGCTCCTCTAGGTCTTCCTGCTGTATGTGTTTTTTTGAAGGAAAGTGTAAACAAAAGCCTGCAAGCTTTGAGTTTGAAATAGTTTGGACATTGATTAAAGGTGGTGGAAGTTAGCTTTGGAAATAAAAAATGATGAAGACAGACTTTTGGCAATACTCAATCGATCTATCAACCAAAACAATTAATAATGCTCCAGAATTTCTAATATTTCCAATTCAGTTAAGCAAATGAAACAATACTGGTCTCCTGGTGTAAAGGGCAATAAGGAGAAGAACAGGCTCCCTTAAAGCAGAGATAAGACAATGACAGCTATGGCTACCATGTTTGACTAATCTCCTCACTTGTAAAGTGGTGCTTTTGTTGCAGCAGCAAAACACATTTAAACACTTCCACTTGAGCATTCACAGTTACTTTTACTGACAGCTGTGATGTTTATATTCAACACACTGACAAATGTTTATCAAGTCTAATTTGCAATGGGTGCTGCGGTGGCGCAGGGGCAAAACACAACCCATATGGAGGCCTTGGTCCTCAAAGCATCCGTCACAGGTGCGATTCCTGCCCTGATGACCTTTGCCGAATGCCTTCCCTTTCTCTCATATCCCGCTCTCCTGCCCGACCACTCTAAAATAAAAACCACAAGAGCCAATGAAAACTAATAAGTAAATAAATAAATCTAATTTACAATACAAAAAATAAGATACAGTTCCATCAGAAAGTATTCAGACCCTCTGTAATGTAACACAAAGTTACAGAGGGTCTGAATACTTATTCTAAAACTAAGCATCATTTTCTTTGCAAAGATCTTGAAAGTGACCCACAATGACAGTGTGAAAACATGCTTTGAGATGTGAAAATGTATAATTTTAAACATTTAAATGCAGTAAGCATGAGTCTTCATGCTTTGGAGCTCAGGTTCACTAGATTTCCACTGATCATCCCTGAGAGCCTTCAGCCACCTGCTTGATATCAATTTGTAGTGAATTCAGTTGACTCAAAGATTCAATTGACTCAGTGATTTGCAATGAAAATGTTTGTCTAGGCATTGGCTGATAGAGCAACTTAGAGCAGAAATACACTGTACACCTCCAAGACCAGATTGTGTCCAGGCACTAATGGGTGGACTCTCCTTAGAACTGACTTGACCAAACTGAGTAATCAGGGAAGAAAGAGCACAGACAATGAGGCGACCAAGATCGTGTAGGGTAAGCTTGAGTGTGCAATATTGCAGTGTGCCTTGCCCGAGGGCACATTGGCAAACGGCTATGGCAAGTGGAATTAAACCCACAACTTTTAGATTACAAAAAGATTACCTGCTGAGACAAAGTTATCATAAAATTTTAACTTCTTTCTGTGAAGCTGTAGCTATCTTTTCATTATGGAATACTCTTTGTAGATAAGAATAAATGCTCATATTTGTTTTAGAGTAATCTGCAACACAAAAAATGTGGAAAAAGTTAAGGGGTCTGAATACTTTCTGATTGAAATGCGTGTAGCCAAGGGAAGCTGTGGAAATGCCAGTAAAATAAATGAAACAAAGTAGACAGAAATACTTAAATACCTTTTCTTTCTTAAGGGCTTTTTGTAATTTTACTCTGTCATTTGTAATGTTTTGTCTATAAATGAACTACTTAAGCTTAAGTTTAATTAATAAATATTAATGCATTCAAGATGGAATCATTAATTCAAAAACGGCAGAGGTACATTTACCTTTAGTATGTCTGATATCTCTTTCCCCAAAAGTTTAAGAAAAGCAAAAAATAGGTTTTTCTAAATTTTCTTTATATATATAT
>CAEFZX010000049.1:0-10222 GCA_903066825.1 Alfaro cultratus | reverse complement strand
TAAACAGACTAACGTCTTTTCCACGACCACAGGATGTGTCTTTTGCCATGGTTGTTTAAGAAATGAGGAGTTACTCATTGCATCAGCTGGGGTTAAATAACTTGTTGCCAGCTGAAAGATAATCGCCTATGCAGTAATTATCCAATAGGAGGCTTGTACCTATTTGCTTAGTTAAATCCAGGTGGCAACTTTTATTTTGGCCAGGCAGTGTATTTGACCCTGTATATAGAAGTTTTACCCTAATTAAATTCAAACTTGTGCACCAAATTGTACTTTTTAATAACTGTATTGTCAATACACCCAGTAAAAACAATGACTCATGTGCGTCTTTAGTCTTAAAATTATAACGAATGTATGTAAATATCTCATTTGTACTGAGCAATAATGCCAAACATATGTTAAATATTTTATTTTTATATTAGTGCACTGTACATTACTATTTAAAATAAAACCCTGACTGATAAAGAAAAGGAGGAGGGGCACAAATGGAGGGAAAGCTGAATGCTAGAAATAAAAATCGAGGACATTGTGACAACAGCTCAGCTATCCAGATGGTGTCGATGCTAGAAGTGAAGACAAGCCAGGTCTTAGTTTGTCCAGCCGTGACTGGAAGCTGTGGGTCTGACAGTCACTGTATGACGCAGCGGTCAGACGTCTGGTCTTCCTGGGGTTCCTCGCTTGACGAGCGCTCGTTCTCCTTGTTCTGAGACGCTCTGCCGTTCAGGGTATTCTGCAGGAGGCCTTTGCTCTCACTCGATGGCAAGTTGTAGAAAAAGTACTGTGGCGTCATTTGAACGAACCTGCAATCAAGGAGAACAATGTTAGGTGCCGTAACTGCTGAAGTGATTCAATGAAACATATTTTAAGTCTTGAGAAATGGCCACTTTTGATGGACTGAAGACACAGGACACCTTTCAGTTTCAAACCCTTAAATCAACATCCGTAGATTATGAAACGCAGACGGGCATCAGTCAGTCAACAAAGCTTTACATTTACACTCTAAGCTGCTGCTTGGCATTCCAGTGGTTCTGGGCAATCTGTAATCCTCTCTCCAGCAAGCAGACACTAAAGAACAGGATGTGTAAATCCTCGCTCCACAGCCAGCATGACTAGACTCTCCTGAGACTTTAAATATGGTTCAAAGGGGTCAAGGGAACGCATCTGTCTGATTAGGCTTGAGCCAAGATACTGCGGGGTTTCTGCAGGGCTCTTTCAAGCAGTAAGAGAGGCCGCAGCTTCAGTTGTGAATCTACTACATAGCCAGTTTTTGAAAAAACTTGAGTGCATGAATGAAACTGCTCAAGGACGGGGAAGAAACGTTAACAAGGCTTACTCCTCAGGCGTTATGTGGGTGACGGTGCGGAGGCAGTTGTCCTCCGAGAACGTGTGCTCGTGGAAGAGCACCCACTCCGGCAGGCCCAGCTTGGGACTCTTGGCTCCATATCCAGACATCGGATGGATTTGTGCCACGTGTTTATGAGTCAAAATGAAATAGTTCCCCGATCCATCAACATCCCGAGCCACCTGAGGGGAATCAAAGCCAAAGCAAGAGTCACTTCATAGGAAGATTTAGGAAACAATAGAGAAAGAGAGAGAGAGAGAGAGAGAGAGAGAGAGAGAGATAGGGAGCATGCAAACAGAAAGTGCATCATATGATTTTTTTTTCCTTTGAGAGGGAAATAGAGGACAAATCTAAGTCAATAAGAAAAGACACGCTGGAATAAAATCCCTGACAGCTGCATCAATTGGCTATGCCGCACAGCATCCTAATTTCTGAATCGTGATTGAATCTCTTAGTATCAGGCTGAATTTGTTGCAGCAGTGTGACAGTAATCAGGCCTGGGTGCTGCAGTGTAATTGAAGTCAGCTTCCCAGAATATGTAGTTAATCACAATTATTTCATGATGTAAAAGAGAGACAATTGCTTTTTTAGATATGGTTAGGTTGGTTTAGATGGACAATGTAAATCTATAAGAAGGTCAGTACTTCTTTATTGCACATTGCCTACAGCCAAACCTGAAAATATAGAAGGAAATTTCACTTTTTCTGTCATTTAATTGGTCAGGAAGAGATCATTTAACCTTCCTTCAAGCCAGAAACCCTATTTTACTGTAGGCATTTAAAGACCAATAAAGAACAGCCAGTAGAATTGCAAATGTATATTCAGATTACGTGAGCATGTAAATATTCCACAGTGCACCCACCAGGCAACATTTGCAATATCTGACCTGCATGAAAAACCCTGCGAGCAGGGCTCTCTTGATGTTGACCGTGTTGCCTCGGCAGCCAAAGGCGGGCGCTGAGACAGGCAGCTCGATTCTCCTCAGTGTGTCGGTGAGCTCGGTTCTAAGAGCATCGGCCGTCAGCAGGGCAGTGTGGTTAAAGAAGAAGTCCTGACACCACTTCTCTTCATCGCAGTCTGACAGCAGGGAAAGAATGTGGCGAGGAAGGATTTAGAGAGTTAAATGGTGAAATGGGAAATAATACGGCCTAATGTCACTGTTCTTAGTTTTTTTTCCCTGAACTGACATTCATCCTGCTGACACTGTTTGAAAGCCTTGAAGACGTTGATGAGGGTGAAGTGGTCTCCTTCCGGGTGCTGGAACTTCATGCGACACTGGGCTGCCTCTGGCTTCAGCTCCACAGCTGGAACCATGAAGCAAGAGGGCGCTAAAAAGATACACAAGATAATACTTACTTACTAATACAGTTGGTGCTCATATAAACATGCTCATATAAGATGAACATTTACACATCTGATCATATTTCAAACCACAACATCAATGGATTTTATAAGGATTTTTTTTATAAGAATCTGAAAAGTGTTGTATGCATTTGTTTTCAGTACCCCTTAGTCAATATTTCGTAGAAATAACTTTGACTGGGCCCTTCTGATGCAAGAACTTTGACATGAGCTGTTTGTGTCTCTTGATAGCCAGAGAAACAGTGAAAGTGCACAAAGTGACAATATGATAGCTGGTTGCAAATAATTTTCCGCAGGGGTTTGGAGTAAATCGGGTGGATAAAAATGCACAAGACAATTTTCTAATCTGTTATGCATTTATTTATGTTGGAATATTTTATCAAATCCCAGTAGCATCTATTGACGTTTATGGTTGTACTGTAGCAAAAGGTGAAAACTACAGAGAAATACTTTTTGAGAGACACTTTAAGTAACTGCATGATTTTGCACATGCCCATTGTTTGTTAGATTGGTGTTAAAATGCTATACATCACCTGTTAGCATGGCTGCAATGATGACCACTTCATTGACACAGTCAAACTCACAGGAGGCCAGCACAGTCTTGGCCATTTGAGGCTCCAGTGGGAACTCAGACATGATAATGCCCATCTCAGAAAGGTTCCCGTAGTTATCCAGAGCTGCCAGGTAGTCCAGCTCCTCCAGTGCCTGCATCAGACCTCCGGGGTCTGGAAAGAGAGATTTCAAAGGAGGCGTGTGGGATAATGTTCAAAATGTTAGACACGAGCAAAGGAAAGTGGATTTATAACTGTATTTAACTGTATTTAAACTGGGTGATCATTAATTCCACACAAATCTACTTTAAGTATTCAAAGTCTAGCTGAGAATGGTGAGAACGAAAGGGCAGTAGCAGATTACAAAGATGTAATCCTCGCCAACATCTGCCTCATACCGCTACGCAAAATAAAAACTGGTTCATGTTATGAGTTAGTTGTTTTTTTTATAGTGTTAAATGAGAAAGCCGAAACAAGAGGGAAAGAGAGGTTCCCTATTATCTGCTCTCCCTCACACAGGCTCAGCCATGCCTGTGCTCTAATCAGCTAATGAGTGTGTGTGTGTGTTTTGTGGTGCTTTTTTGTGCATAAATCCGACGAGAACAAAAGCACACGGAAGGAGGTCAGCGCTGAAAGGATGCTCACAGAACAGGAGCTGTCGGCTCAGCTGAAGCATGGCTCACTGCCTTTCAATAATAACAAAAAGAAAAAAAAAGTTCCTGTCTGCTGGAGCAAAAAGAGAACAAAACCGATTGGACCGAAAGATTCTCTTGTCCAACAATAAGTGAATTTTTAGGGACGAACACAGGCTTACCTGTTGCAAAAGCCTCAGAATATTCAATGTTTTTTTTTTTTTGTTTTGTTTTGTTTTAAGCCTGTGAACACATAAATCTCACCTGGCCTGTCGATAAAGTGACAGTGACCCAGGCCTGCGATCTCCATCCTCTTTAGGAACAGCACGGTGGAGGTGATGTCAGACTCCACAATACGAGGATGAATCTTTGCAGGAAGCTGTCTCTCTTTCGGGTAAAGGCGAAAACACTTGCCTGCAGGATAGAACTGTAATCTTACACACAGCTGAATAATCACAACTACAGAATTACATTCACTCACTGGCCACTTTATTAGACCCAGATAGATCAATTATCTGGCTAAGGAATAAATTGGACAATAACAGACTGGAAAACACCAGACTGATGCAATTTGGTTCTGGCTGTCCGCTCAGATGCTGGTTCACAATTTGGTGTAAACAACATCGGTCAGTTTGGTTTTGATGCAGTAGTATGGGAGATATTCTCGACATGGTTGAATTGTTGCTAAACATGTACATTGTTGAAAAGCCGCAGTATGCTCATCTTCGGGTGACTGAATTTGATCAATTTGCAAAGTTTAAATGAACTCAAACTGGTTTTATTGAACATGGAAGTAAGTTCACTGTCCTCTACTGGCTTGCACAGTCGCCATATCCAAAACAACACCTCTGAGATTTGGCAATCATAGATTCTAGCAGATTTTGAAGGCCAAAAGGTCATCTAATCAGCAAGAAGTATCTAAGACATGCTCACCTCTTGGACCAGCCAGCTGTTTGCGGCACTCGCTTTGACCTGAGCTGATTGGCTGGATGATGACAGAGTTTGTTCTGATTCTCGGGTTGTAAACCTTCAAACACAATGGCAAAGAGGATTTAGAGAGGTCCAGAACTATATATTTATGTCTTTAAAAAAGGTTTTTTTTTTCCTGCATCACAGAAGAAAGGATTCTTTTTTCTTCTTTTTCTTTGATGGATTTTCTTTTAATAAACTTCATTGGCATCTTTGATACACAAACATACACTCTGACATAGCATCTCTGCTGAGGCTGTTCACACAGACATCAGCAGATAACAGGAAGCTAAACAAATGCTTTTCACTGTACTGATAATGCTAGAAACATACACAAAATAATACAGAATGTATAAAATAGCAACTCTGCAATTATTTTTTTCTTGTTTAGAAGTATTAATAAAATACTGTAGACCTAAAACAGATGCTACCTTGCTCCCTCACATGGTGTAAAGGTACCTGTTCCTTATATTAAGAAAACTAGATATTAGGATGAACCGAACTGTTGCTTTGTGATATGGTGCATATTACATTTTGAAACGTACAGAAAAATAGAAAAGAAAAAAAAAAAACAATTGTGAAATATAATTGAGTTGTGTTGGAAGTTTCTGCAGTCGGATTTTCACCTGTTAAAATACCTCTGACCTGAAGCCAGGTTGCTTTACTTAATTCTTTGAGTTTCAGGAATGCAGATATTTGACCTTGGATGTTTTTAAAAAAAATATTTTTCTGTTTTCAATTATTGTTTTATTTTACAACAAACTTTCTATTGTTAAGATGTTAAGATGTTTTAAATGGATTCATAAAGTAGAAAAAAAAAGTTTTTAGTTAATAAAGTACAGCTGGCTGAATTGGCCAGACATATCTGATCGGTGCGAGATCACAAGAGCACAAGAAATAATGCAAAACTTACATATCTTTTTTCCACTCCAGCATCAATAACAAAGTTAATTGAGGAATAAGCCCAGAAGAAGTCCTCATTTGGACTGCTTGTGAGGAACACTCGTCTGGTTTGAACCGCCTCCTCCCCAAACATCGGTAAACTCCCAGGTTGGTCAGGCTGTACAGCTATGGGCAGCAGCTCACCCAGACCAGGTGGCAAGCCTCGCTTTTCATGACACAGGATGTCATGGGCCAGATCTATTTCCTAGTTGAGGACATACACAGAGATAATTCAGCAACAAAACTATTTTCTCAGATTTAGGACGTCAGGGCTGCGTCTTACCTGCATCGTCACCAGAAACACAACCACATCCCCCGGCTCCTTGGAGCGATGGATCTTCAGCACGAGACTTAGAGCAGAACAGAAGTAGTTGTCACTCATGCTGCTGTACGCCACCTCCCCAACCTCTGGGGCCTCCAGGTGGATGGCTGGCAGTGCTGACCCAGTGAAGAGGTTCAGCTGCTTGGGGTCCGGTTTGGTCGCAGACAGGAGGACCACACGGAGCTCTGGCCTCTGCAGGGCGACTTCTTTCAGCAGACCCAAAAGCACATCAGTAGCAACGGTCCTCTGGTGGGCCTGGTCTACAATCACCACACCGTAACGCTCAAGCAAAGGGTCTGACATCATTTCCCTCAGCAGCATATCATCTGTGGAATACCTGAGGCAAAATTGATTAAAAAGAAAGTTTGTTAATTTTTTATTCAAGTATAGTTTGAAGGTATTTTCAGGTCTGCATTGTTGTAAAATTACACAATAAAAGATATATTTAGGAATGGCTTCCTAATAAGAGAGACTTTATTGCCATTTCAGGTTCACTTGTGGTATTTAATTAAATTTAGAAACTGACTTTTATCACAGTGTTTCTTTTACTACTGCTTGTTTATTTCATCTACCCTAAACCCCCACAGGGAAGAGTTCCTTTGTCCCCCAGCTGACTTATGAGGCACCCACATGGCGAGTGTGACATATGGGTGGACACTGAGCGGGGCAGCTGTGACTCAGCTGCTGAAAAGAGCCCCTCTAGCCTTTTGTTCTCCTCTCGCCTGAGATTTAATAAAAGGCCAGTTGATTTAGCAGTGTGTGTAATGAGAGAAAAAGAAGTTGGTCTGTTTTTTTTTTGTTTTTATAAAGTTTTGCAGCAGTTTTTCATTACCTGAGGAAAGTTTCACTGGTGCAGCAAGTTTCCAAAGGGATGGTGTACCCGACCTCATGACCGATGTTGATGTCCATCTCATCGGCCACTCTCAGAGCGAGATCAACCGCCTGCTGTGGATGAATCTGGGTGCACACCACCATGCCGTGCTGGAACTGGACCGGGAGGCAGAATTCAGCACACCACTGAGGAATCTGATGCAAAACAAAAGTGGGATGGATTACTCCCTAATAGCAGAAAATGAACTTGTTTCACTAAAAAGAAAATTCACTTTGTCTTTGCATTGCTAAAAGCTTTAATAATTTCCTATAGAGAAAAGATGTAAGATACTCACTTGAGAGCTTCTTCCAGTTTTGGCAAAGCCACTAAGAACCACAAACTGTCCTTTGGCCAAAGAATCCATAAATTCATCCTTTGCACTCCACACCGGCAGCTCTTTCCTTTCTTTTAGCAGTTTGTAAAACCTTGACGAGTAAGGAAGTCCATCAAACTGATTAAGCTCCAGGATATCATCGTATTCTTTGTCTCCCTGACTCAAAGTCTCAGAGTCTGAACAACATGGGGAGTTCCGTTCGAAGCAGTATTCTCCACTCAAACTCATCATGTGTTGCTCCTTCTCACTTGAGTTTTCAGTTTTCCTGACCACCACCTCATGTCTGGGTCCACACAGATTTAGTTTGTAGAGGTCCACGGCTCTGCTAGACGGCAACAGAGACCGCCTCTGTAAGTGAAGCCAAGTGAAAGGCTCAGTGGGAGCCCAGCCCAGCACTGTCATGTGGCCGTTAATCCCACAGAAGTAGTGTGGTCATCAGCACACAACACACACGCACACACACACACATTGATTTGAGCAGATTGGCTCAGGGGGCCTGGTGTTTACAATGCACAGCATAACAACAACCACCACAATCTGCCCATTGTGGAATTACACATTTGTTTAAATGTGATGACATTTAGAAATTAATTTTGCTATTTGAGGAGAGGCTGGGTAATAAAGTTAAGAGGTTAGCTCTGATCTGCTTTTATTCTTTGCAATATTTCCACATAAGTTTGTTTACTCTGTAAAATTGATGTTCTCTTATATTAAAGATAAAAAAAATAATATTCAAAAATAAGATGAGCTACGAATACTACAGTAAAGAGCATCGGCATGCCACGTATATTTAAACATAAAAAAAATATTTAGATAGATGAATTTTATGACAGGTGCGCCTCAAAATATTAGTGTCATATAGTAAGAAGAAAGTTAATTGCTTGGCGTTGCCAGTAGATGGCACTGTGATCATGTGTTGAGAGATCAGAGAGAGACGAATGACATTTGTTCTGAGTGGAAAAGGTCAGTGTTGTAGTCACAACCATAGACATGAATACGGTCAAGACCACCTAACCCAGGGGTGGGCAAACCTGGTCCTGGAGGGCCGGTGTCCTGCAACTCTTAGATGTCTCCCTGGTCCAACACACTTGAATCCAACAGCTGAATCACCTCCTAAATGCAGTCTGGTTCTCCAGAGTCCTGCTAATGACCTCACTATTTTACTCAGGTGTGTTGAAGTAGAGACACATCTAAAAGTTGCAGGAGACCCTCGAGGCCTGGAATTGCCCACCCCTGACCCAACCCGAGACCAAGTCAAGACCAAGACTTTCAGGGTCCGAGATCAAGACCGAGGGAAGTCGAAACCGAGTCAAGACCAAGACCAGGTTTTCTAAACTATGCACAAAATTTATTTCTTGGTTGTACCTTTATTTAAAGACAATAATATCAAAACTAAAATAAAATCCTATCATATACACACCTACCTTGAATAACTGCGACTATAAACAAGAAAAACACAAATGTATATCAGAGAAAGCTAATTCTCCATAACAATGTAGGGCAGTATAAATCAGTCTTCATATTTGTTTTTGTTTTAGCCAATGTTTCGTCTGGGAATCGAAAACTCTAAGATCAGTTTCCAAGTACAATAAGCCATACTAGGCCTCGATAAAAACTGACACGATTTCATTCGAATCCACAAATGTTTCAGTCATAAGGCTGGGCGTCCACTCGGATTCCGCGCCTTGGGAGATCAGAAAATATCATTATTAATCCAAGTCCCAAAGTTCATGAATATCAGATCTCTGTGCGGCCACGTGATAGCCGCATCTTTTTTTAAAAGCTCACGCGGAAGTTGCGTCATATTTTTATTCAGCAAATTGTATATTAAGACAACAGATCAGTGTGGCTATACGCCCTAAAAACTTTCTATCAGCTGTCGGCTGTTTTCCTGAATTATGTCACAGCGTCATATCAGAACAATGCTTCCCATACATGGTGGGGAAAAAATCATAGCAGTCTCTCAGTCCATTGAACAATACAGATTATAAACAAGCAAAGAGATTATTTGTTATACCATCATAAGCCACAAATAGTGTTAAAATGTACATTTTCTATGTGTAACTTGTTTCACATACTTTCTACATTATACTAAAACAACATGGTTGGGTTTAATTCTCTTTCATGCTCAGTCTTCAGTGGAAGGCAGTACAGGACGCCCCCTTGTGGATTTAAATAATCCCTTCACTCCTTTCAAAGGCTGAGATTTATTGTTAGTGTGCTTTTCAGAAAAGAAAACATTTGAAACCCATTACTTTTGAGAAGTAAACTGTCATGTAACAGAAGCATATTTTCTGATTTCTGGTTCAATACAAACACGAGTTTCAGACAAAATGGGAAGATTTCTGAATTAAAAGTTCCCATTCCATCAATTTTCCGCAGATAAATCTGTAAATGTAACCATCAAACACCATACAACAAACTCATATGGTATTTTAAAACTCAAAATGGGCATTTCTCTTTCACTTTCAGATTTTCCTACCGTAGCACGGATAGATAGGTATGTCTACCTGTCTGTGCTACTGAGCAGGTAAGATGTATTCTCAGAAATCTGCTGAGTAAGCAGTATGTGACGTAGCATCGATGTGCGAATGCGCATTACCACAAGGTAGGACGGATGAATGGGTAGCAAAGATAGAACACCTGTTGTCTCGAGTACTACAACACTAGAAATGGCATCCTGTCTGCACATTATCCATGTCATGGAAATTTTCAAAATATTTTTCATCTCATTTCAGAAAGTGATACTCGTGGTATATTCATTAAACCTAGAGTGAAATCATTCAAGCCTTTATTTCATTTTTAGATGGTGAAGGCTTATGTTAGAGAAATTATGTTTTACATTAGCAGTCTTACTAGTTTGTATTTCAATCTTAGGTTTAGTATTCACACCCCAG
>CAEFZX010000043.1:0-19672 GCA_903066825.1 Alfaro cultratus | reverse complement strand
TAACTTCATGGTTTCACGCGTCCTTTACTCTCCAGTGTCTAAGGAAGGACACAGATATTGGATCTGTGGCCATAACATTACCAAATATTTTTGTTCGAGTTTCTAGAACCTCCTCCTATTTATCCATCCGTCCATCCATCCATCCATTTGTCTGTCCCTTCTGCCATCTGTCCATTTTTCATCCATTGTCCATCCATCTCCAATCAACCTCATATATTTACAGACAAGCCTCAGAAATATCTACTAATGTCTTGTACTAAATACAAAAAGGCAAAATCTATTAATTTAACTCTGGATAATTATGAAATGTGTTGAAGAACCCTGTGGCTCATTAACTTTGCACTTCTTTGTAGTTTTTGTACTTTTTATACCAGTGTTTATGTATTATTTTTAAGATTATCATAGTTTTTTCTTTTTCTCAAACAGGCGACACAAAATTAGAAGACACGGCGAATAAGGAGGCCGGAGAGGAGAAGCCAGAGGAGGACAACGACTATCACCGTAGTGACGAGCAGGTTATTATTCTGCTTTTTAATTCTGAACAATTGGACATAATATTGATATTGGGTGGGCGGTGGGGTTGTAACTTTTAAGGAGAAATTGGTTCTGTTTCCTGTCAAAACTTCAATTTCTGGTAACAGTCTTAAAGGCGTGAACAACACAACCAGTCAGGCTAAATAACGCTGTGGAGAGTTGAGTTGTTATTGTTGCAAGACAGACTCTCTCTGCAGCATGAAGCATCTCTCCTGCATACTGATGCACAGGCGGAAAAATCTTTTTTCATAACGAAAAAAGCGAAAATCAAGCCCTTCATCTCCAAAGAAGCTCTCTCTCCTCTGGATGTGGGAGGGGTAGCCTGCCCCGACGTGGGTGAAGATCTTGCCCTTTTGTAAATTCAGCAGCGATGCAGAAATGCCCACAGAATAGCTAATACTGCAGTCTGAACGCAGTGATGTGAAATGTCACCGAGAGGTGGAGAGGGAGAGAGCCGGGAAATACAAAATGACATATAAAAGAGGGAGAAATTGCAGGATTGAGAGGCCAACATGGCTGCTGACAGTAACAAGGGTGATGAGGTGATCATGAAATTGCAGAATTTCATTTGCAGGATTTTTGTGTTTGAGGGTAGCTTCAGTCACCGAGCTTCATGCTAGGTGACTCGTCAGAGGAGGAGAAAAAAGAGGAGGAGCAGAGAGTGTTAGGAAGAAAATGATGATGCTGGAGGAAGAGAGTGATGGGAGAAGATGAGGAAGGTATTTTAGAGCTTTCAGGAGAAAACAGAAATAAAAGCTGCCATTAAACGACTTTTCATCCAGACTGTTGAAATATTTTGTTTACTACATACACCTGTAGAGACAGAAGGGTGTCAAATGCCTCTTTATTTTAAACTTTTTCACAAACCGTTGCTGTTTATTTATCAATAAATTTTAACCTTTTTATATACAATAAACTAGAAAAATAAACTCACTGGCCCTCAATTACTTTCAACTTGACACTCTTTTTGGAGATAAAAAATGTTGTACATTGAGCTGTTCTGAGCTCTACTAAATCATAAAATTTTAATGTATTCAATGTAAGAAATAATTGATTAGTTGAATGAAAATAGTCAGACGCAGTTCCAGTTTGGATAACGTTCTGCTTCAGGTTTTGTGTTGGTTTTATACGAGTTTCCTCAAATCTCTACACAGTAATTTATGTATGGATTGGTTTTAAAATGTGAATGTTTCAAAACCCCCAAAAGCAGCTCACCAAATGTGCTGGGTTGCTAGGCGACGGGCACGGTTTGGCTGTGGTTGCTAGGTGACCAAAGAACATTAACTTAATGCCAAAAGGTTTTTTTTTAAGAAGCAGCTGAGACTCTGTGCTAAAAAGCAGAAAGAGTTTAGAAGAAGTTTCAGAGCAGAGCTTCAGAAGATTCACAGCAGCATTTCTAGGCAGGTAGGATGAGGAAGACGAATCCCTCTTCATCTCCCGGTTCACTCAGGTGTAAGAATCGACAGGCGAGCCGCCACGCATGGCCGACCTCCAGAACACTTCGCAGCTGCCTCCTGGACGACCTTTCAGAGCGTAACCTTGTGGCGCGGGGCGCTGCCGGAGAAAACTGATAAAACTTCTGACCAGAGTTGGGTAGAAACATTTACAGGAGTAATTTCTAGGAGTATTTTTACTTCACTGTTCTTTGAGTAATTTTATCGCTACTGCTAGTTGAGTAACATTTCTGGATTCTCTATTCACTGAATGAGAAACAAATGTTTTAACCAAAAATTCACCATAAAAAGACACACACATGCCGGTTGTTAAAGTTTTATATTGAAAGAAACTGATTTGGAAAATTTTTATTTTGCCTGATTTTGTTATTTTTTGTTACTTACATGAATTACTGTGAGTTTGGTCCTTAAAATACCAAAATTTCCTTTTAATTTTATATTTTGGTCCTTTTGACTTTTAAATATTGAATGATTGATAATTTGATCAGTTATGTTCTGTTCTCCGATATGTATATTTAATAAAGTCTTGAGGCTACACAGAAGCACGCGTGCAACATCTCCATCTTAACAGGTACTCTTTTATTCTGGTCCGTCCCCAAACACTATACAGCACAAAGGTTCCTATCCACCGATAGCCTGATACTACAAGTTACTCAGTACTTGAGTAGACTCTTTACCAAATACTTCTTACTCTTTAGCACAATTACCTCTGCTACCGACTCACACAAACAAAACTCGAGAAATCAAGATTTCTCAAGATATTGCTTAAATTTTAGGTCAAGAACTTTATCGGTTTATGCAGAAAGAATTGCATTTGTGTATTTAGAAAAGTAGCTGTAAATTTTCTCATTGACTCCATTTGAGGCCTCAGATGTCCAGAGTCGAAGCTCCAGCAAATATTCAAAATGAAAAAGTTGCATCAGAGCTCTGCAACAGCTCTGTAATGAGCCTGAAGCTTTTTATGCACGCCTCACAAAGCACACACAGTGTTTTCTTTGCTCTCCTCTCTCTTGCATCAGTGCATTTGTGTGTTTAGCTGCAGGAGCCCTCCTTGGCTCCGCGGACCCGTCGGTAATGTACTATAATGTTATAAAAGTGCCTCGCAGGCCGCCATCGAGCCGCCGCGGAGTCCAGATCACCAGCAAGGCTTTTATTTTACATTATGAGCTTCCCCTCTCTGCCAGCGCCACTGGAAACCAGACACACTGAGATGTTGGTCTTTGCTTATTGAAGGGCAGACTGTTCGGCAGAGCACTGCCACTGTTTATTTGAGGATGTTTAAACGGGGGTTGTCGTCGCCTCCTGTCTCCAAAAAGAGGAATAAAAAGAGACAAAAGGACAGTCGCACATGAAGAGCTTCGTTTCTCTCCTGTTTTGCCTCTTGATGTGTGAGTCCCAGTCATGATAATGGTATTTGACCATGCTCCGTTTCACCTGAGGGGGCAAAACTAATTCACAGGCCGGTGGCAGGGAAAATCGGTGACATTCAGGAAGCCAATAGCAGATTAACATCACTGATTTAGCCAGCTTTGCTTATGAAAGCAGAATAGAGCATCTATCCCATGTAGGGCTCCCACTAAGTTAACTACGGTAGTTATTTTATTAATCAATTTTGATTAATAAATTAATCAGATAAAAAATGACACTGAGGATTTTTCACTTAACTACTTAAGCCTTTTTGTATACAATATTGTAAAATGTGCAAATAAAAAAATCATTTTTTTAACATAGAAAATACACTTCTTTGCCTAAAATGCAATAAAATGTATATATTTATATATAGTTTTGACTTAATTACTGCTTTGACTTCATTCTCTTACATACTCCAGTTAATGATTATCAAATTAGTTGACAATTATTTTAATTACTCCGATTAATCACGATTAATCGTTTCATCCCTATATGCAACTTCTGCCTACAATAGATCTACACCATTGTGCAGTACTGGTGGTGCTGGAACGATAACTTTTGTTCTTTTAGCAGATGGTCTTTTTGAGATATTTTAGAGTTAATCGTGTACTCTGGTTAATGATTAATCGATAACTAAGTCAGTTGATTAACAATTGATTAGTCATAATTTATCAGATTATTTCAGTCCTACTTCCACAGATACTAAAAGCTATCTCTCCCAGCAATGATCACAACGCTGCAACGCTTGTAGCACCTCTGTAAATTGATTGATTGAACATTTATGTCTGTGAAGTTGGTGCAGGTCCTATAATCATCATTTTGCTTTTGTCCAAAAGGTCAGCATCTGCCTGGAGTGCAACAGCAGCAAACTTCGAGGTCTGAAACGTAAATGGATCCGCTGCTCAGCACAAGCCACCGTCCTCCACCTCAAAAAGTTCATCGCCAAAAAGCTTAACCTGACATCGTTTAACGAGGTACAGAAAACAACACACTCCAGGCTGCATGGCTGAATCTCACCGAGTCACAAAATCACTGAAAGGTCTATTTATTTCTGCACTTCTTCCATAGTATCTAAATTATATATCTTTATGATACACACAGCGGTATATTGCTAAAAAATAATATATTTTTACAGGCTGCAGGATCCAAGCATATTAGTGGAAAGTTGAGTAGAAGGAAAATGTGAGACTGCCTTGTTTTAACTTATTTGGATTGTTTTTATGTCCAAAGTTTGATGCTGGAAAGGTTTGAAAAGTGCTTGAATTGTTCTGTGGGACATATTTGGGTAATTTATCTTTTAATTTACCAATTTAAGGCTATGCTTTGTCATTATGTATAGATTTTCAAGTAAAACAGAAAGAAAGACATGAAATATAATATTCAAAACAATCATTTTATATATAATTTTGTCTGCAAGCTTTCTTCTGGAAAGCAAATATCTACATGGTTGAGATAGGGCTGAATGATTAATCACATTAATTGTTATTAAACAATTATTAAAATAATCATCAACTAAGTTAGTAATTGATTAATTATTAAGTGGAGTACACAGACTCTTGAAAGGGCAAATTGCTGAAAAATTAACATATTCAGATTAGTAAACTATATAAAGAATATATATATTTGCCTGCAAATATTTTCTACCCAAAACTCCTCAAGCTACAGCTTTGACTTCACCTGGTTCAAATTGTGTTAAAAAATTCCTATTAATTCATATATTAATCAAAGAAATAATCAACAAATTAGTAGATAGTGTGGTTCTTTTAGCTGCAGATGCATCCTTTGCTACAAATAATCAAGCATTCATTAAAGGAAGGCTATGTTATAGCATTTTAGGCAATGAAACTTGTTTTCTGAATAAAAAAGTATTTGAATTATTTGCTTATTGCATAGTTAAACAATTTTGTAAAAAATGCTTAAGGGGTTAAATGAAGAATATGGTAATTCTTTTAAACGATTAGTCAATTATTTGTGACGTTTAGAGGAAATTTCTTGAATCTCCATGCTTGTTTTACATGATTAAAATAAAGTTTTTCCTTTTTGTGCTGTGACTCATTTGTGCCCTTTGTGTTTGGTATAATTTGCATGAAAACAAGCCCCCATGATATCTAATTTTTCTATTTATTGTCTTCGCCGCCCCGTTCAGAGCAGCAGGGGTAGGCGAAAGTGGGCGATAATCTGACAGATGGATTTTTAGATGGCTGTGAGAAATCGCCACAATCGCCTGCTCGTTGCCTATTTTTCCCGTTTTTCCTTCGTGTCTTTTGATATTTTGGCTGTCACACAGATGAGTGGGTCGGCTCCATTAGATCGTCGACTTGCGTCGCGCGGCTCTGAAGCGTCGGCCGCGCTTTACCCCTCCGGCTATTGTTGTGGCGTTCACTGACTGTGAAAAGATGCTTGAAACGACTCTGGGTTTTAAAACCGAGAGCATAAACACACCCGTTTAAATTTATCTGCAGGAAGTCTGATGCTTAGTAATTCAAGAAGAATAGGAGCGATAAAGGTTAGATAGAAACCAAGAAGGGAGATGCTAAAAAATAATCCTACCAGATGGTTAAATTTAAATTAAAACTAAAAATGTATCATATAGGTCAGTGCTGAAAGTCAATGAGAAACAACCAGAACTTTGTCACATTTATCCTTGTATTGATGTGAAATTTTATTTGGGGAGCAACTCTCCAGAACTTCTTCATTTTCCTCATTCAGAACTGTTAATAACTCTGAAATTTATGTGTAATATGTCAGTAATATTTCAATATTTATTCTGTTTTTAAGTGTAAGAAGATTAGCATTCATGCAATGTTTTATGTGAAATTTTGTCCCAATTTTCAGTAACTGTATTGTTTATCTTTAATCAACTTTAATTTTGTAGTGAACTCTTAACACTGGAAATGAGAAACATTTTAAATATCCAAAATAAATCACAACAGCCAAAAACCTAAATAAAATGAGTGATGATGAACCTGTAAAGGAAATTGCCCTTCAAACATTTTTAGCATTTTAATGTATCATGTGATTAATTTATTTATTACTGTGTCAGACTTAGTTATTCTTGCTATTCTCTCCCGTTTATTCCATAAGAGAATCAATAAAAAATAATTAAAACTCAAATATATGATTAAATTAAGACTTCATGTGTAGTTTAATTATATAAATCACACTTTTTCAAATATTAATGTTTTTCAAGAGCAGCATTTGCCGTACTATGATTGCTGTTAGATTAAAAAGAAATAACTTTTTACCATATTTTTTATAGTTATCAAAAGATATTTAGATACAATTTGAAGTCCATATCGATTACAAAAATTACCAGTTGTTGAGATTTGCTGTTGATAATTTGTGTAATTTCTTGGAAGTTTACAGCTTAAACTCTCTACATTGTTGCTAAAACAATTTTTAAAAGCAGAATTTAATATTTTCAAGTCAACATAAAGAGATGCATAAATGTAAAATATGTATTTTAGAATAATTATGATAGTGATTTATGTCTTATATTTTGGAGTTTTGTTTTGACCCGATCAGTGTGCAGCAGTGAACCAGCAGGTGGCGCTGTGACGCACGGCCTCCCTCTCTGTCTCAGTATTGACCTGCAGACGGCGCTCTGTAGAATATCAATGCTGCTTCACAGCTGGTGGGAATAGATTCATCGAGCCAGCCGCGTGTTCGCTATCGAACCTCGGCCGTCCGGTTCCTTCTGTCGTTCACTGAGATTTCACCATGAACTTCATCATCATCATCATTCTGCACAGATAAAACCAGCAGCAGAAATCCTCACACTTCACCCACTGAGCTCATCCAGTCTGCTTTCTGTGGGGAAAACATTTTATTTTTCTCCTTTGACCTCTCTGGTCTGATGTTTTTCAATAAATTTGCTTTTTTTTGTTGCTTCTTTTCACAGCTGGATATTTTATGCAACGAGGAGATCCTGGGAAAGGACCACACTTTGAAATTTGTTGTTGTGACAAGATGGAGATTTAAGGTAACAAATTCTGGCAGTTTTGAGGAAATAAGTATGAATTCCAGCTGAGTTATCATAAAGACAAGAACACGATGAATTTAAATTTTATGGCCTGCAGGTTATGAAATCTTTTTATAGGCTTAATCATGTTGCATGTTAATTGGTTTTCGTCTCCTCTCATTAGTTGTGTTTCCATTGTCCACATAACTGCACAAACTGGAATTCTGAAAATAAATTTGCTTAATTGAAACGCAACAGTTGTGCAGAGAGAAAGAAAATTTATTCCACTAGGATGAGGTGTTTTTTCGGCCATATCAAAATTTGTGTATTTGGCAAAGCTGCAATGGAAACGCTTTTTTTGCGTTGCACGAGTCACATGATCAACAACGTACGAGAGTCCAGCACTGCAAAAACACAAAATCTTACCAGGTTTTTCAGCCTGGTTTCTAGAGCAAATATCTTAGTTTAAATTAGACAAAATTAACTCAAAAGTGCCTTTTAAGCAAGATATGAGAGCTTGTTTTAAGTAAATAATAATTTTGTTGAAAAAGTATAAGTTCGACTGGCAGGTTACCTTTTTTGCGCAACGATATTTGCACAAGAGACTAGGAAAAAAAATACTTGGTCAAACTTTCAAAATGTTGTTGTCCATTCCAGAAATCTCCACTCCTGCTCCATTACAGACCGAAGATGGACCTGCTGTAGCTACAACGGACACAATGGTTGTTTTATTTGGATCCTTTTGGTCGGCTCCTTCGCCGCAGTGAAACTTTCTTCTTCTTTTTTTTAAAATTTTTTTTTTTTATTATTTATGCAAAGACGATCAATCAACACCAAGCAAACACCTGACGTCAACAAAAGCCAGCAATTCGACATCTAATGAGACAAAAACTGGCACAGGACCTGCAACACCGGCGCGGTTTTACAAACTAAAACAACCTTTTTCTTCGTCTGCTACATCCTACATATGTGAACAAAAAGAGAAAAATGGAAAAAAAAAGGAGAGAAAAGCATATATTTATACTTTTGTACAGAAAAGACATGAACCAAGACACTACTGGTGCTCTGTTTACACACAAACAAGATGTCGGGAGTCATCTGAACATGTTTTTGAGCTTCAGCCTCCTCAGACGATGACTGACAGGAGAGGAAGTTTTTTTTATATATAAATAAGAATATACATAAAAAGGCGTCTTTTCACAACTCAACATGTTCTGGGAGCACAGAAAGTTTATGGAAAAGTTATATAACATCCATCAATTTTAAGCTGATAAATCAATTTTCTCTGAATTGTTTTTTTATTATTTTATTTCCATTATGTCTGATTTGGATTCCTGATGATTGTCAATTGTGAATAGGCTTTTTTTTTTGTGTGTAGTAATTTATGTTCGATATGCTGATATTGTACATAAAATGTCATTACAGAGAGATTGAAGAGAGACTTTAGACTGTTAAATAGAAAAGAGAGAGTGGATCCCTGAAGTGCTATCTATATGGTGGTAAAGACAGACTTGCTATCAGTATCAGATTATATGAAAGCATCTTTATGTTGTCTGACAAGGACACAAAACAGCTTATATCAAATCTGCAACCATTTATGTGTTTGTGGGGTCTGAATATGTGAATTGACTTTAAGGAGGAAAACTGTCCCCAGCTTCAAGCTCATGTAGAGAATAAGACGTTTAAGATGTCGTCGTTTAGGCAGATTGAAGCCATTTAAATTTAGTTTTCCTCACACGAAGCAGTCCTTAACATCCGTCCTCGTGTTCCTGCACTTTTTTTAGCAGCAGAAATTTACGGAGGAGGATTAGGGCCACTGAATAAAAAAAATGTCATAATTCTGATTTATAATCTTAGAAGATTGAAGTCAGAAATCTGAAGGAAAAAAAAAGAGAAATCTGACGAAAAAGTCAGAATTCTGAGAAAGAAGCCAGGATTATGAGATTAAAGTCCAAAACTTAAAAAAAAAAAAAAGAAAAGTCAAAAATCTGAGAGAAAAACAAAAAAATCTAAGAAAAAAGTCAAAGATCTCAGATGTTTGACTTTTTACATAAATATATAAAAATAATAGATGTTTGCATCTATGTAACTTTAGATTAAAGTCAGTGATAAGAAAACGTCAGAAGTCTCATGTTAAAGTGAAAATTATGAGATTAAAGTCAGAATTCTAAGTAAAAAAATCTCAATTCTGAGATTAAAGTTGAAATTCTGAGATTAAAGTCAGATATCTGAGACTAAAGTTGGGATTTTGAAGAAAAAAAGACAAAATTTTGTGGAAAGAAATTCACAAATTTGAACTTAAATTCTGAATTCTGAAAAAAAGAATTCTGAGGAAAAAAGTCAGAATATTTTTTTGTTTTTTCAGTGTCCCTAACCCTCTTCCATAGAAACTTCATTTCTAAGGATTTTTATAATCTGGACTCATCAGCTCCACTTGCAGCTTTTTGGTGTTTAAATGTGGACAAATTTGGAGAAAAGGCATTTAAAATGAGAAGCAGGTCAGAATGGTCGTCTCGCTGTTGCATCTTTTATTCTCACTCCCAGCTGGAGAAGCTGCACAGTCTTCAAGTTCATTCCTCAAAAATTTATTTGACATTTCAGTTTTTGTTTCTGCCACAAGTATTTGGATTTTTTAATTTTTTTGCAGGAGAGCCAGCATTCAAGAACACAAATTCAGGTTTTAACAGGGGGTGAGGCGTTACTTAAAGCATTTTAATATTGAAATTGAGAATAAAATGACCACAGCTGGGTCGTTTGGTGCTTTTTAAATGTGCGTTTGTATTATTAAGGAGGTTTATTCTGTAACCACATGCTGTTCTTAACTGTGTGATGCAGCAAATCTTAGAAAAGTTTCTTACTTTTCTGTTTTTCCCAAGCAAATGCAGAACTGTCACTTTTTCACATGTGAAATGTTTTATTTAGATGCTTCTTCATGATGTGGAATAACTGAAACGTTATTTAAAATCACTCAAAAAGTGAAACTGATATTTGTTTTTAAGGATTACAACTTGCACAGTATTTTCACTTTCTGAAAGTGAAAATATATTCATTCATACATGAATGAATATATTTTTATCATTTCAATAATAATCCCACTTACTGACATGCACTGTGTTTCCGTGGCAACAAATCCAGACAAACAGCTGAAACATCTGCACCATTAAAGCCCTCACAGCATGGCTGCTCATTGTTTTTGGTTTCTGTGAAGCCATTTTATAAGGAATGCATCAATTTACTTTTATTATTATAAAAGTAAATTATACTTTTATAATTTACTTTTATAAGTAAAACAATATTTAGGAGCTTTGACTGTGAAAAATAAGAATCTACAGCCCTTTTGTGCATCTTCTTCTGCCACACTTTTTCCTTCCACTTCACTTTCCATTAACGTCCGTCCAGGTGCTTCTCAATAAATAAGTCTATCTATGTAACTTTACATCTGTACTGATGTTTTCAAGCCTTTATTTCTCTTAATTATGATCTTTTTTAATTTACAACTCATGAAAACATTTAATTTCTTAAGCTTCTCTAGCAATTATTTTCTGTGGCATTTCTTCTTAAAGCTGTTCTGATTTTTTACTAAACACTGAATATAACATCAGAGAACAATCTATAATTTTATTTTCCATTTAAAAAAGGGAATTTTGATACATTTTTATTAACACAACTTCTTTTTAATTGCACAATTTCTGGCGGCTTTACTGACTACAAAACAATCAAGAAAAACTAGGACCTAAACATCAAATAATTACCATAAATATACAAAAATGTACAAATTAATGTTTACGGTAAAAATTCAGTATTTAAAGGTTCTTTATTTGCCATTTTCCACTTTTTGGCAAATTTGATTAAAATTTAGAACAGCGACAAACTTTATATTTCATGTTTTTTTGTGCAAAACTCAGTTATGAAATTAGGTTTCAAATATTTTTAATAGACTTGGAGGAATATTTTTAATCAGAAAAAGTTATTAAAATGGCTTAAAAACCAAAAACAATGAGCTAACAGGACTATTTTTCTTTTTCTTGATAAAACACTTAAATTGACATTTTCTGTACTTCAAATCTCTTTTTAAAGTTTTTTTTTCTTCCTGACTTTAGTAGAAACTCTAAGTTTGCGTCACAGCTGCTTGATTTCCACATTCATTTTGTTAAACGATAAAACTTCAGTTTGTCGACTCTGGGCTTTTAAATATTTGCTTTGTTTATTCCAGCTTCTCCTCATCTCTGTTGGTTTCTGCTGAACTTTTTCTGTTTTCTTTAAGGTACATCAGCTCTTCTTCAGGTGAAGAAGCTGTGAAACACCCAACATGGTGCTGCTGTGACTAGAAAACAAGGAAAATCTCACAAACACTGCAAGAACACAAAATATTACCAACTATTTCTTTCTAGTTTCTAGTGCAAATATCTTGGCTCACTTGAAATAAGACAAAACTAGCTTACAGTTTATTATACCAAGATATAACAGCTTGTTTCAGGTCAGTAATGACTAAATATTGATGAAAAAGTTATATTTTCACTGACAAATTATTTCACTTGTAACAAGACATTTTCCCATGTTTCAAGTGAAATAATCTTCCAGTGAGGCTGTTATTTTTTATTTACTTAAATCAAGCTCATAGTTTTAGTTTTCTTATTTCAAGTGTACTAAGATATTTGTACGACAGCATTTTAAAGCTGTTAAAGACGGAAAAATAGAGGAATAAATTTCCACCCAAAACTTCTGAAATTTTGAGATTAATTTCAGAAGTTTTCTAGAAAAAAACAGAAAATATCTGAGCTCTGAAAGACAAAAATTTGCAGCAGAAAAAATATCTATTTATATATATATATATATATATATATATATATATATATATATATATATCTGTTGTAGAAAACAAATCGAGTTTATAGAATTGAACATTTTTTACTTTTGAAAATTTTATGAGTTTCAAAACTTGAAAGTTCTTGACTTTTGAAGCTCAGAAATTTCCATTTTTTTACTAGAAAACTTCTGATATTAATCTTAAAATGTTAGTTTTTTGGCAGAATGTTTTTCTCTCTGTTTTTTTTATCTACAGTTGCCCTCGGACTCCATCATATATTTTCACTAGAAACTAGACCAAAACTACTTGGGTCAATTTTGTGTTTATGCAGTGATAATGAACCACAAATGCCTCACTTGCCCGTTTATTCCTGCTGTTTCTGCTGTATTTGAGGGAACTCAGTTTGAGAAGTTAACGGTTGTCAGGTGGTGTAATTATTTCAATGTGGTGCATCTGAAATATTTAAGATTAACAGCATTAGGTTATGCAGTAGATTGAAAAAATAATTTGTGGACAAATACCAACAGTTTTTTTGTTCAATGCTGATGGAAAAGGTGGAGTTTTCCCTCACTGTGACGGTCAGACTTCATCTCTGGTGCTTTCTATGGTGCTAACATTCCCTCATCTCCAAGTTTTCCTGCACAAATCCAGTCTGCGACGAAAAGGCGCTGAGCGAAACGTCGCCTATTGGTTTTTGTTTCTGGTGTCGTTTCTTGTCAGTTCTGCCTCTTTGTGCAGATAAAGGTGCTGCTCCTCTCCCTCGTTCCTCCTTACTGATTTGTCTGCTTTACCCAGCTGCTGCGATTGAAAACCAAGGGAATTTTAAACAAGTGGAGGCCAGATCAGGCGGATTCTGTGAGAACTAAAAGTAAAGTGGTGAGAAATTGGATGTGCTGGCACCAATTTCATGGCTCAAATAGAAATCACACTTATTATGGGACTCTTTAGTGAGATGTTGGCTCCTCTCAGTCAGATTGAGACTTGCTTGGTTTAAAATCAGCTGGTTCGGTTTTAATTTCCTAGACTTTCTGCTGCGCTCTGGGGGAGATCTGAATTATTATTTTTTTATGGATTCTGCTGCATAAGGTTTTCACTCCCAGCTCAGTGGAACGGATCGATGTTTAGCTCTTTATTGGGACCAACATTAAGACATGCTGCTTGTCAGGTAGAGCTAGCTCAGCTGCAGATAAACGTTTTAATAAAAGGTCTTCTATAACGTTATTCTGCTGTCGCATTAAACAACATTTTCTCAATGATTCTGGCTGCAGACTGAACTCTTAAACAGACTCTGCTGTGAAATAAGTGTCCACTTTGAAAGTGTGGAAGGTTTTGTTTAGCTGTTGCTGAGAAAATGCAAAAATCAGTTTTCAAACTATGATTTATTATTTTAAAAATCCTACCTAAAGCTGACTGACTCACCATAAACCTTTAGTTTGCTTATTACCAGAAAGCATTGCAGTTACTATCTTGCATTTCATAAATCATTTTATTTAGCCACATTGCCACATTTCAATTGCTTTGAAGTACACACTTTGACTAGGACACTCCAACCTCCCTCCCCCCCTTTTTTTAAAAATCATTACTATTTATTTATTTTTTTGTTACTGTTTTATCAGTCTCTCCGATCTGGACTTTCTGGTGTGTCACAGACTAATTGCCAGAAATCTTCCTTTACTACATTGCAAAAAACAAACACAAAATGGTTTTATATCTTAGTACGCTAAAAATTACACAAAACTAACGTACAAATAACTTTTAAGACTTTTAAGATACATGAGCTTGTATTTGGTCAATAATTCATTAATATTTATTCAAAAAAGACAGAATATTAGGACCATAATAAGAATAAATAACACAATAAGATTACGAGAGTGAAGTTGAAATAATGAGAATAAAGTCGTAATATTTTAAGAGTAGTTTAATATTTCAAGGATAAATTCATGAAAATAAACTTGTAATACTATGACTTTATTCTTGCATTATTTTGAATTCTTGTAGTTTTAGTACCTTTTTCTTGCATTACTTTGACTTTATTATTGTAATCTTAAAACTTTATTATTGAAATATTACAATTTATTTCTCGTTATGTTTTTTTCTTGGTGTGGTCCTAATACTTTATGATAGTTTGGATTTTCTACTCAATAAAGGAAATCATAATTTGAAAACTGCATTTAAGCATTTAACATTTAAGTCAAAAACAAAATAAATTTTTGAGATTTGTCATTTTCACATCACTACAAATCATTGCTATAAATTCTTGGTCAAAGGTGAACTATGCAGCAGTTTTGTTGTTTTCAAATTAAACAAAAATCCTTCCAGATCTGTGGAGGTTTTCTCTAAATTTGATCAGTTTTAAAATGTTTCTCTCTCTGCTGAAGGAGAAATTTCTAACTTGACATGTTTGTTTCTTTTTCTGTAGTGTTTTAATGTTAACAAAATTTTCCCGTTGTGAGCGCAGAAAAAGAACATGTGGTTTATTCTATTTGCAAACAAAGTGTGCAATATACCTTTTCCAGACTGTTTCAGCCCCATTGTCTGTTTTTTGTGTAGTTTTTTTGCAGCCAGCTCCTCAGGTCTCTAAATGCCTTCTGGTTCCTCATGTTGATCAGGAAATCTCACACTAATACACAAACATGGATTTGGACTGGATTTTATTTCACTCGTTTCCTTTTCCTCCTGCAGTTTAACTCAGGCACTTATTTGGTGTCCTTGTCCTTGTATTATTTATTGCACATTTTATGATCTGGTTTAGACTTAAACACAAGATGTATTGCGGTTTAGGACTGGGCTGGAATTTCTTACATACAAACCTACAGAAGCTTTTGTCAAACCATAAATGTGTATTTCATCAATAAATGCCTTTTAAAAGTATATCTGCTGATTTATTTTCTTATTTAACTAATTGTAGGAAATGTTTGCTGCAGAGTTTATGATAATATTTTGGGGGTTTTGGACTTTTTTTTTTTACTTGTCTCTTCATTGTACAGCGCATGCAGCAGTAAAACCAGCTGACCAAACATGCTGGAGCTCAGCTGGGGTTGCTAGGTAACGGTGCAGTGTGACTTAACAATCTGAAGGTCTTTGAAACAACTAATTTTCTAAACATTAACTTATTGCCAAAGAAAAACAGCTGTGTGTTTTTCTAAGCTCTTGGGCTGGCTTTAGAAGCAACAGAAACCAAAATGGAAGAAAAAACATTTTAAAAATGTGAATTTTGCATATTAGGTCTCCTTTAAGATGCCCACTATCTCCAGAAAAGCCGATCTTTTGTCCGCTAAAAGTCTTGCTCTCTCTCGCTCCCTCCCAGCCTAGATAAAGTTTTGACATATTGGAAATACAGTTTCTTTTTACATACCCTCTTAAACCTCTGACTTAAATTTTTAAACACTCCACTGATACTTGAAGTGAAAACTTAAATCTCAGAACATACTTTATTGACGGTGTGACCCGGATAAAATTTACTGTATTTAATAAATTAGATAATTATCACAATATGGCTTCAAATTAAAATAGTGTTGATGTAAGTTTGCTATGATGAGTCAAATTTAAGTCTGGATCTGACTGAAAAAGTTTTTGTGCTTCCAACCTGTCGTCCTCTATTTATATCAAATTATAAGGATGGAATAATCCCAGACTAAAATTATGGTGAACATACTCCCACGAGGCAACTGTTGTGTGGTAGTAAGTTTTTATTTTACCCAAAAAAAAAGAAACAGTCAGACCTGTTTCAGTCTAAAGGAACATTTGTCACCAGCAGATGCCTTTCAGCGCAGCGACAGATGTTAAATGTCAGGCGTTTGGTGGCAAAGCCTCCAGTTTCCATCTGCTCATCACTGCAGCTGCAGATGCATCATATGCTGGACTTCATCCTGCCTCATATGAGCTAAAATAATAAAAGACAAACATTGGTGAAGTTTATTATTAGAAACATGATGCCAACTCAGTCAATGTAGGGGAAACACTTTGAAAACAGCAGAGAAGTGTTTAAATTCAGCAAAACTTTCAATATAAACAATTCATTACTTATGAAAGTAAAAGAAAGTGATTTAAAATAGCAGATTTAATCCAAATGTCTTAAATCAGTAAACACATTTTGCACATTTTAAAAAATTCCACTTGGGTCTCAACTGCTTCTATAAACAACCCAAGTGCTTAAAAAAAACACCCAGCTGTCATTTTAGCAATATGCTGATGATTTTTGGGGTCAGGAAAATTTCAAAAGCTTAAAGGGGCATTGTGCGTTACCTAGCAACCCCAGCGGAGCCCAGCCCGTCACCTAGCAACCCAACCTGAGTTCCACTGTCTACGGTCAGCTGGTTGTACTGTTTTGTTGTTGACTTACCATCCAGAAACCGCTTGGAAGATTCTTGTTGGTTGTGCAGGACGCTCCACTTCTGCTTATCAAAGATGTACGGTTCTGTAATTGTCTGCAGTTATTTTTACGCGCGAGTGCAAATGTTGAGCATGGCAACAAGAGGCCCTAAAACAGCTTGAAATGTGCAGAACTGAGCAGAAAATTTTCAAAAGTCTAATTTTCTAAGAATAACTTTGTGCAAAAAATGTAATAAACATGTTCTGTGTAGGTCATATACAGTACCACATAAATTGTGGAAGTTCTTAGTCTTCGGAACTGGTTTGCTACACTTTGCAGAATATCAAGCTGTTTTTGTCTTTTTTAAAAGTGTTATTAAGGTTTTAAACATTTCACTTTTTATTCTTACAAATGTCCCAGTGATCCTTCTCATGAAAAGATAGATATTAGAGGCCGCTCCTTTGCAGTTTTTTTTTATTTTATCAATTCTCGCTCGTAGAGGAATTATTCTCAGGAGGCGACGGGAAGCGGGGAGATGTTTGTTTTCTCAGGACCATTAGACTGCAGCTATTTCAGTCGTCGTCTGTGGGCGGCGCGTTCACATGTGTAAAATGAGAAGAGGGAAAATCACATTGTCGGCTCATTAACCGAGTCGACCGTGCAGACAGAGGGGTTGGTGTTTTTGGTGTTTGTTGCTGGTGTTTTGCCACATGGTGTAGTTATTACACAGCAGGGGCAACAGGAATCAGATTCACTGCTGTTCATCAACATGTGATGCTGAAATAATGGTGCTTGGATGATGTAATGGTGTGATTTCAAACCAGTTCAGCGTATTGCTGAATAAAAATCCGTCTTTGTGGCACTTGCAGTAATATGTTGCACACATATAAACCTTTAATAAATAACATTTGTCATGTAATGTGAGCTGATTCACATTGATGTGGGAGAATGATTTATTAATACTTTAGTAAGTATTAATATTTGTTTGTAAATTTATTTTACAAAATTATATTTTTTTGTAAAAGAGAGCCTTGTCTTTTTCTCAGTTCATTCATTTCTTTGTTTTTTCATTGTTACATATTGTATTTATTTATAGATAGAAGCATTTTTATTTTTTTCTTTATGATTGTATTTCACAAGTTTATGACCAGCCAATGAAGGATTGTACTCTGGATTATATCTGCTGTTGTCAGTAAGTTGCTATGACAACTCGTCTGTGAGTATCGTAGCGATGGGAAGAAAATCGTCTTTTTGTCCTCCAGCGTTGTACGCAATTTCCGGATGTAAACAATAACATTTGGTGAATCCTTGCCTCTTCCTGTACTGCTATTATTATTTTTCTTAATATCTTTGATCTGTATATATTTTTTAACTGAACTAAGTCTGTTAGAACAACAGACACTAAGCTTGAGGTCCAATTTATATATATATATATATGTATATATATATAAAACATTTACGTGTATGAGTACCTCCAAATGGGGCCTTTGAATTATAGAAAGAGCTGAAAAGCATTGCAGAGCTGTAGAGGTGTAATCCTCCTGACTTTTATTGATGCATTTCTTCTTATTTATTTTTTTTTCATTTACTTCCAATCTGCACCCTTCATGGGTTTGCTGATACTGTTGCTTCAGGTTATTACTCTGTAAAGCAGGTCAGAGAAAGCAGCGGGGAAATAAAGGTCAATAACTCATCAGCTGTGACAAAAACGTAGCAATAAAAATAGTTTTTTTTCCTCATAGAGAGAAAGCTCTTCTGGAGTCTAGACAACATGACATGAAGAAGGAAGTTTGTTCTTTTAGCCAGAAACCGCTGGCTAAAAGCGGTTTCTGGCCAAACCATATATTTAAAAAAATATATGGTTTGAATTTTGCATTGATTGAAACAATAGCAACACTGGGCGACTTTCCATTGTTATTTCAAATATTAAGCCATACAGAAAAGCAAATGTTGGAGTTTATAATGTGCAAGTACATTTTTCAGTGATTTTGACATTTTGCATTTAATTTTGGTTCATAAAATCTAGTTTAAATGTTTCCCCTGTTGAGTCTCAGCTCTGGGTTTGTCATCTACTTCTCTTTCATTAATCTGCTACTGACTTTGATGGGTTTGAGTGGATATAATTAAACTTAAATCTACATTCTACTGCTGTGCACCTCTGCATGTGTATTTATCACATAGTTTGGTTGCATTGCATGTTTTTATTGCATTGTCTTATGTAGTTTTGCATAAATGTATGTGAATGTTTCAGTTTTATTGTTTGATCTTTGTTTCCCCTGGATGATCCATTGAATCATCACAGGATGATTGAATGGATGACTGAATCATCCATTGATTCAATCATCCATTCAATTTTCTGCTACTGTAGAAAATTAGATTTTCTACAGTAGCAAAACAGACCTTTGGTCACATAAAGGACTAGAAGTAGAATCTGATTATTATTCTGTTTACAACGTTTAATATAAGACGAGGGATGCAAATTGTCCCAAAATTTCAGATTTAAGACGCATTTGAAGTACAAATCTTGCATTTAAACCTACAAGCATGATTTTGGATTTATGTAAACATCTTTTAATGCTTTTTCAAGTGAAATATATATAATTTCAATTCAGGAGTGATGTTTGTACACCAACACTGGGGGGAAATATTATATTGTGTAGGTTTAAAGTAAGATTATTATTTCACCATCATCGAGAAATTGAATGTGTCAAAAAAAAAAAAAAAAAAAATCTGACGCAGGGAGTTAAAGATTAGGGTGATGGCGTGTCTACCTCAAACACTTGGGGCTCATAATCAAAGATAATTGATCAAATTGTTAGTAGAAACTTGCAAAAAGTATTAGGGACACACTAAGAAAATAAAAATAAATAAAATTGTGAGAATAAAGTAATAAAATTACAACTTTAGAAATAACTATAAGTCTCAATCTTATAGTTATGACACATTTAACATTTGTTAACTTTTGTTTATCGTCGGTTAAAGACGGTTCCTGCTGTGTGAGCTGAATGTTTCAGAGTCTGCAGTAACAACGTCTTCGGTTCATCATCAGAGACCAACTGCTGCTGGAGAAACATCCAGCTGGACCCAGCAGGAAAAGCCGAACCATCTCCGAACCAGCAGATTTGCCAAAGCATCATGTCTCTAGAGCTTAAAGGGAGAGCAGAGGCCCTTCATCTTCCAAGAGTAAAGGAAGA
>CAEFZX010000040.1:0-22550 GCA_903066825.1 Alfaro cultratus | reverse complement strand
GTTTGGTTTTCACCCTAAACCTGTGACCATTTTTACTGCAAATTAAACTAAATAAAAGCGATATTAGGCAACCACATGTGCGTTTTTTTGCTGGTTTTCCATTAGCGAATAGGCTGTTTTGACGTCTGTCATGGCGGAACGGGCGGGGTTTCGAAGAGAGTGACGTCGCCTGCAAAGGGTCAATATTTGAGTAACAAGGGAAGTGTCCATTTTCAGATCAAATCAATCTGGTAGTTTAAAGTTTTGATTCGTTTTTGATTTATGATCCAGTCCAATGTAATGTGCTACAGAAGATATGGGTGAAGCAAATTGAGAATGACTTGAAGACTTGACATTCTGATGGTAATCATGTGGCATAAAGTGTGTAAAAACATCCTAGACTTTATCTAACATCCAGAGCTATAAGTCCATTCAGAGTGAAACCCAACTGGAACCAACAGTTCTTTGTCTTTTACTTTGAAAAGCCTCCAAAAATAGCGCTCCATCATTAAGCTAGATAATGTTTTCATCGTTTGCCTCAAACCTTATGTGCCGCCAAGTTCAAATAATACTGGAGTTTATAATATGTCCATAACAAACCCAGCATTTAGCAATTCATTATATAGGGAATGATTCTGGATTTTCTAGACCTAAACCTACGAGGCTTCATGGCTATCATATTATCACCTCCACTCAGCACTTTCTGTGGCCTCATCTGTTGTTTTAATGATATACCCCCATAAAAGCAATTCTACAGCGCAGCAGTCCCACTCTTCTCGCTCATCAACACTGACATTTATCAATATCCAGTTAGTTTCTCCTGGAGTTGGGTACTTTATCCCCCTAAAAACAAAAGATCTCCTCTTGTTTTTGCAGTCTTTTTTTCAATGTAACAAAACTCGCTTTGTTCTAGGCTCAGACGTTTCAGGAAAAAATAATATTGGTGGATCATTGTCATGGGGGTTGCCATGGCTGCAGTCACACTTGCTGATGACCGGATTCATTTTGTATTATTGCTGGCGACATCCTCGACTCCCAAAGGCAGCATGATGCTCTTGATAATGACGCTTCATCATATCATTTACAGGCTGCAACATCAAAGGCACGCTTTTCTTTTGATTTAGATTCGGCTTCCAATTTTTTGTGCATGTATCTTATAGCAAATGCCTCTCATTCTATTTACCTTCTGAAAAAGTGCATTAATATAAGGTGGATAGAGGGTCTGATGCACTAAGAGCACTGGGGTCAATGCCTCACCTCACTGGGCTAGACAATAGATCTACTATCGTCTGTTTCTCGGTCAAGGCCAGTGCCCTCTCTTAGTCCCCATCAGTGGCTTTGTCTGGTGGGCGCAGGAGTTCAACACCAAACTGACCGAGTGGCAAGAGGGTAATCCATCACTCTCCTGAATGAGGACAGAATCAATCAGGAGTGGCCTTCAGATCACTCCAAACTGAATAACCATTGGATGTCAGGTGATAAGCTGCATCGGTCACTCTCGGTGTTTATTACAACTGAAGCAACGACGGGACAGAAATGCGAACAGCTGGAAAAATCTGCCAACCCCTTTAGAGTGGCTTCAAAAAACCAAATACGGTTATTATTATTCTTTATGTCCATTTGCAGGAACAACCCTTTAAGCCACTCCATCACTACCGGGCCATTTGCAAGAGGGCTATTGACATTGCCTGACCAGTGTGCAACACAATCATCATGCCTCATAATGTAATGCTCTGAGGTCACACAGAGTTTGCCAGTGATTGGGGAAGTTAGCAAGCTCTTTCCCTCGCTAATTGATGCACTTGAGCCGCTGTGCCTTTGAACAGAATCCTTGCTCCATCCGACAGAGAGAAGGCAGATGCCATCAGTCCCCCACCTCCTCCTTTTAGCCTTTGAAACCCAAGCCTTCGGTCTAAACCACACAGCTCAGGGCACGAGTGAGAGGAGCCGTCTGTTAGCTTAGCTCAAGAGACAGTTTCTCTCTGATTTGTTTGATCACCATAGAGTCTGGGCTGTGAGTTTGGGTAAGCCAAGCCAAAACAGATTAGAAGATGGTATCATGCAGGCAGTGAGACCAGTGATACTGTCTCCTAGTTCCTGCTGCCCTAAAATGAGGAGTCATTGTTTGCTCAAGACCTTAGCCTTGTCTGGCTCTCCTCCATGCAAAACGACAGTCACGATAAGCAGGTGTTGCACAGAAATAGGGCGGTTTCAGATAGTGTATGGAAAAAAAAGTAAACTCTCGATGCATTTCTAAGTCTCCACCAAAGTGGTCTAAAGCTGATAACGAAATCCTCATTCTCAGGCAAAGCCCAAAAATGCACCAGGAGCCCAAAGGGTTTTAAAGCTTTTTAAAAACATAACTGATAACCTTCTCTGCTGAAGGAAATGGCATATCCAGTTCATGATATCATCAAATCTCCCATTTCCTGCCACATAATTTCAGGCTGCTGTCTGTAAAAGGAGGGCTATAGGTTAAGTAGTTGAGCTCTGTGGCAGAATGATTAATGAACAGAAACTGGGGATCATTTTTGTTGATACCCCACCGCTGAACTACACCAAGCAAGGTATTCAACATTTTTGAGAAAATCAAACATGTCGTGCATTTAGGGTTTTTTTTTAGTAAAAGGCTGGAGATTGTAAACATCTATTATACCTCAACATTATCTCTGTGTTTACAATGCTTCGCAAAGGTACTTCCAACACTCTACTACATTTTAGTAGTAGGTAAATGATCAACAATTTGTACAAATAAAAATCCGAAGTGTATGTATTTGTGAATTGCTTGTAGAAGCACCTTTTTCTGCATTAACACTGCAAATCTATTGTGGTGAATCTTTATCAATTTGGGTGTTTAAATAATGTTACCCCAAAAAATTCCTCACAAAGCAACTGGATTTATATCGACAAACCTGGACAACATTTACTAGTGAGATGAGGTTGAACTGGAATTATTACTATTTATGGGTGTCAGCGTACATGAGATCAAAAATAAGGACATTATGTTTTTATTTCCCATTAACCATTTTTGATTACATGAAATCCCAATAAAGTACATAAAGTTTGTGGTGGTAATGTGACAAAAGCCTTTTTCTTGAAGGCTTTTTCAAGAAAATCTAGCTTCCATTTAAAAACTTTCAGCTAACACGAGACTGATTCTGTTAAAAACCCAGTTTTTTCAGCAAAAGTACATTGTGTTTTTGGATTTACTGTGCATGAAAGACACATTTCTTTTTGCGCTCCACTACCACACTGTTTGTATGTAAAAGTAAAAGTCACACAGTCAGAAAGTGAGCCTGAAAACAACACCTGCAACCCCACTTTAAATTTCAACACATGGTTTTTAGCCTTGTTGCGAGAAACAAAGAACCCATCGGATGTGTCACAAACCAAAGGCTTCACACGGCCATAAAAAGGGAACACCTGGTTAATATTATAAAATCAATTCCTTCACAAGGAGTGAAAGATTCTGAAAATGTAAAAATTGTACAGTTATTAAATAAATGTTCACAAAATTCACAAACTGCTCTGTCTAGTTTAGAAGCTGTGCATGTTTACATACATAAAAACAGTGGAAAGAAGGAAAATTACTGATAAAGATTTCTATGGTTCACTCATTAATTTTGCATCCTAAAGGCTAAGAAAAAAGAAAAAAAAACAGAAAAACCTAATTTTCTTACATTCTGTTTTAAAACCACCTTTTTTCTATGATTCATAACCGTATTGAGATATGATCCGCTTTCTGCAGGCCTCTCCTCACAGCCTGAGTCCGAGGTCTGGTGACCCCGCAGGTCGTAAGGGTGTGATCTCAGGTGAAGTATTGTCATCAGGCCCATGACCAGAGTACTTAACCCCTGATTGGCTAATTCATATCCCAGGTGTGGAGCTGGGTTATATGCTGTGTGTCCGTCACGGTGCTCAGCGTTTCCTCTCTAGCAGCCCAGTGAGCCTGTCTGAGACAGGACATGCTGTTAGGACATGGAGGGGGGAGCGGGTGGATGGGTGGGTGGAGGAGGTGTTCGAAATGGTAGAAAGTTAGAAAGTGAGGTGGGAGAACAGGGCGAAGGGTGAGGGGGAGAAGAAGAGTCTGCTTGAGGTGGTCCTACAGTTCATGTTAATTATCAGTTCTTTCTGTGACCCTCATGTCAGCAGCAGCCCTAACTGGATCCTGCTTCTAACACCCCTTTGAGGGAGAAAAATCACATGGACGTGACATGTGCGTACAGAGCATAAGATGCTAGAGAACATGATAGGCTTGGAGGTTTTGCATGAACCGTTGAGAAGTGCTAAAGAGAGTTGATAAAAGAACCCTGGCATCTAGCTGGCAAATACTATGATTTATTCAATGTGTCAAAATTGTGCAATTTTCAACAGGCTCTTGCAAAATATTCTGAGAATGTAACTTAAATATCTCACTTAATATTTGAGGTTAAGTGAGATATTTGAGGTCAGGAATTCTGGTCAGTGTCATGTAAGTTGTACATCCTGCTTCAGTCTTTATTAAATACTTGTTCAGTGTTTTTATTCCATTTTAATTCAGTTTATTTATATACCACCATTCACAACAGATGTAATCTTAAGGCACTTCACAAGATGAACAGATGCAATTCTGAAATGCATAATCAAATTAGTCAGATCAATCATATAGATTCAGATGCAGAGATTAAAATTGGATCCTGATGTCGAATTCAGTTTTTAATGCCAAGTGCCAGAAAAATGATCCATCTTAGGAACTCCATCTGTTTGTGCTGAGCATAAAGTTGGCAACAGTAGAAAACAACAAGAAAATGTAATCTCAATGCATCTTCATATCCTGGATGTGATTTGAATGCAGGATCTCGTTCAACAACAACAGTTTCAGGACAACAAACAAAGATGCAGTCAAGTCCAATTTAAATCCACTTACATGTAATCCAGTCAAATTCTTTATAATTTAATACAACCAGAATTTAAAAAATAAAAATACACAATTTAATTCAGTAAAGAATAAAATCCTAAGCCAATCTGAAGCAGCCAGCAGATGCAGGATTTAAAACCATTTATATAATAGGGGTTGATTTGCATTTTGTTATGAGAGGAAATTGCTAACTTAAGTCTCTTTCAATCTTGAATTTCTCTGTTCGTGTCACACAAGCCCTGTAATGGACCTTCGACCTGTCCAACAGTCCGATGACAGCTGTAGCACCATGACAGCTGGGGAAGGCCTCAACAACCCCCTTTGACCCTGAACAAGGTAATTTTTGCGGAAAACAACTGTCATGTTGTCAGATTGCTTTAACCTGCCCAAATATTAGCAGACTAATGACCTTCTATGACCGCATTAGCATTTTTTTTTTCCCAGATAACTGAATTCTAAAAAGAAATCACCAACATGCATACAATTTGTGTGGCTTCTTCTTAGGAAATCCAAGTTCACATATAGATTTTTTCAATTCCTCTTTTCACCTTCCAGTCCAACAACCTCTAAACATACACCTACTGTTAGAATGGAATGATTTGATATTAAACTTAGTCACATACTCCAAAAAAGTTGTCACCATTGTTGCAAGAAAGTTTTGTTTTTCTACTGAGGTAGAAGGTTGGGGGATTTGAGGGTGCTGGATTAAAATATCCCTAAATTAAATTTTAAAACACATGAGTGGAAAAATTTAGTAGACTATAACTCGAGAGATTCTAAAATGTGCTGACGTCTGGTTATTGGAAAAAATAACCACTTCATAGTTAAAACCAAACAAGCCACACCAAAGATTTAAAACTTGTTCTGTTATTTATAACTGCCTTTAGATAATGATGCTAAGTTATGCAGGATCAACTGGGAATACAATCTCTGTGAAACTATTCACCCAGATAATTACAAATTTGCTCTTATTGTTCAGTAGTTTTCATTTATAAGTTGCTGCTGATGGTGTGTTAATGCAGAAGATTAATAGCTGCCATGGCTAAAGTTCCTGCACTCGGTGGATCTGTAGGAATGGGAAGCTCCAGTTGCAACAATGGGTTTTGCAGATTGTTTAGGTAAAGCCCCCCATGAAAAGTGTCTTCCTGTGCACCTGTTAATTTGAGAAACAGAGATGTGCAAATGTCTTCATCCTTGGACAGAGCCAGGATAACGTTCTAAAACTTTGCCAATTTTTTTTTTGTTTTTGCAAAAGCTTTAGAAACATTCATCTTTCTGTCCTGTGTTTTATGCTTTTTTTTAGAGAGACAACTTAATTGACTTTGGATAAGCATAAACACTATGTTTCATGTAGACATGTTAGATCCAGATACTGACTCGACTCCACTGTATTGGATTTTGCCCCTTAGCTGTAATGCAGAGGTGCCAGCTTTGTGGCTCACTGAACTCCAGACTGATTTACACTTTCTTCACTCCTCTCTGACTCCTTTTTCCAAAAGAAGCCGGATCCTCCAGTTTGAGTTTCTTCCCCAGATAACGCCATGATTCTTCCTGACAGCTGAAGCGTCAACCCCTTGGCACTGACGGTAAATTTATGATCAGGCTCAGGATGCACAGGATAGCCCTGGGGAGAGAATACACAGTCGTTGCACAGCAGGGACAAGAGTCTATTCATCTCAAAGATGCGTAAGTTCGCCACAGGATGATAAAGGTCGATATTGATCTCACATGAAACTTAATTTGAAACCATTTTCTATTTGCAATCCACTTTATTCATCATCACTCCTTATTCATTGGAGTGAATCAATCTTAATTACATGCAAATGTATTTTTTAGTAGGAAACTGAATAAGAAGCTGTGCTAGCAGTTGTTTACAGCAACATAGAAGGTAATAGTTCATTTTGACAAGACACAGACTTCAAATGCTCTCTCAAGAGAACTCTCTTATGTCGTTGGCAAGCTCACAACATAAAATGCTTCATAAAAATGTATGCACTTCTGAATAATTCATGCCTAAAAAATATACATTACATTTACCATTTATGATGTAGTGTAAATTCCAAAATGTTCAATTATTTTAAGCGAGTGGAGAGGTTTCGAATAATTGTATCTGTATGTAAAATGTGTGCACTATCAGTAATTGTGTAAAAATAAGACAGTTTAACTTTTTGTGTGTAGATATTTATTTATCCAGGTAAAATGTCTCAATGAGGTTAAAACTCTTAACACACAACAGAAAAAAACCTAAGAACAAATACAATATGTTGTTGATCAATTGTATCATCTGCATTTAAATATGATCCAGTGTTGTGAGGTTTATTGGGGCGAACATTAACTGACATTCATTTCTCCACCAAGGTCGCTTCAAAATGTCCTTGAAGAAATATACGTCTAGTCAAAACAACCAATTCCCAGAAATGGCAGTGCAGGTTCCCCAAAATATGAGAATAATAAGACCTTGCTGGGTTGTTACTCTAACATTTGTCTCAAAACATGTCAAGCATTTTTCTTAGGTAAACAGATTCAAAAGCACAAAAATATTTGCATAATACATATTTGATAACTTTGAATAATGATTACTGGTTTTCTTTAATTCAATGGGATTATATCTTTTAAAAGGTGAATGAGCACTTTTGAAATTTACAGAGAATGACACAGAGTGAAGTGCAGGGATCCTAATGTGGAACTACTCTTTACAGTAGAAAAGAGGAGATCCACCTATAAAGTTTTACCTATAAAGTGGACACGTTATGTTCAATTTGATGGGCAATTTGTCAACACTTGCAGACAAAACCACAAGTTACTACAACAACCAAAGTTAGATGTGATTGGGACTCCTCATACTGTTAACATTTGATTCATTCAAAAACTTCCTCCTGGGGAACCCATGTTTGAGGCTCTCAATCCACTTAAATAGCCTCTTCTTTCAAAAGCTGTTGCCTGATCTTGTTTTATTTCAATGCATAAGGTCATGCAGCTGCACAGAAGCAGGGATCCCTCACATTCCTGCCTGTGAAGTTTCCAATTGTAGCCCTTTAAGGTTGTAACAAATATGCCACAGGCAATACATCACCTTCTCAGATGCTTTTATGTTTTTCTCTGATCTAAAATGAATGAGGCAAGTTTCTATTTATAGTGTCCTATGCACAGATTTCACAAAGCTGTTTTGACACTGCACATTCCTGTCTATATTTACCAGGAAGTTGGTTGGAAATTCATTTCTTATTGGTTTAAAAGCACCAAAGGAGAAAAGCACTGTCTTTTTTCCAAGGGAAAATATTTAGTAGCAGAATTAAAAATTTCTAAGTTTGCCAAAGATTCTTATACCATCCTGAAATGTACTGGGTCTCAGAATTTGATAAAGTGCTTCCTAATAAATAGTAAGAATGATGCTATGATTAAATGCTGTAATTCCAGGATGTTAATCTGTTTGACTAATTTTTAATCATATAAAATAACAATTTTGTTTAGGTACCATAATAAATTATCTTAACTGTGCTTGAAACACAGTTATCTACATTTAAATAAATAGGAAAAATATGCTTCACTGATTGAAATCGTATTTTTGTAGTTAAAGATCCATTGTGGAACCTTGGAAAACTACCAGGTGTTACACCAAAGATAAACAACTCAAAATAGAAAGTTGGTTTCTTGGTTTTCATTTGTGTTTTGATAATTTCCTCGTTGTTCTTTTATATGCAATAAATCTTGCCACTTTTGGTAAGACGCCTTTATTGTTAGAAAGGTGATGTCATATTAGTTTATCCCTTTGTGTTTAGTTTTTGGTTTGTTCTTGTGTTCTGTTCTTCGTGCATCTTTTTTCCACCTTAGATCTGTTAGTTTAAATTCAGCTCTTTTTGAGATAATTAGTCTTCTCCTGCTTTCCTTCTGCCACATCTTTTCCATATCTGCCCTGTAATTTCTCCATATTGTTCACTGTTAAAGAACTCTGTTTTTAGACCTTCCTTCCCTTTTCTACATCATGACAGAAGATGAAAACCAATGGAAGTGGACTGTATCCATTTATATCTTTGTCTTTGACATCAGAGGTAATTCTTTACATTTTCCCCTCCATGTCAGCCAGCCCTTTGGTGTCCAAATATAACCTTAACAAAGATGTTGAAAGTCAAGCATGTTTGGCCAGTATCCTATGAATGAATTAATCATTTCAGCACTTTTCAAGGACATAACATAACCATGAAAGTAAAAGAAACAAACTTATGTTCTGTGGCCCTCAGTATAAAATGATACACTGAGGTTGAGCAGGACAACGCAGCCATAACAAGATCATTGTGCCTTTAATGGATAAGTCTCAGTAGAATGCTGTGGCTGAAAATCATTTTTGAAAAGAATCAGAAATTGGTACCAAAGCAAATAAAAATTTGACTCAGCTTTCTGTTAGATTTTAATAGAATTTTATAAAAGAACGGCAGCTTTACAAGTTTCTGAAAACTATACTTTCTGTCCTTTTTATAAGGACACTTTAATTGTTCATTCCTTTCTCTTGTCCCTCCCTTTATCCCTGATCTATATCACTTTGAAATGGTCCAGCTGGCTTTTAACATCCAGTTAATTCCATTATTGCAAAAAAATGGAAATATCATTAATTCATGCAAAGCAAACAAAGATATGATTTAAGCCACTTTTTTAAAACATGGCAACACCTTAGCTGCTCCTATAAAGTAAAATTGAAAAGTGATTTCCTTTAGACATCAAATAACACCATAATGCAGCCATTTTGTTCAGATGTATTTACTTATAGCAGCTGTCATGAAATTTGAGGTGACTCTTTAATAGCTTCTGAATGCCTCAATGTATTTATTCCCAACACAAAGTCAGTGTGCAGCAGAGACCCATTCAAAACTAATATGCTTGTTGCAGTGTGGCAGCCAGTGTTGGATAGAGTTTCACATTCTATATATAAGTCTGTTGACTGTGTCGCCTCTGCTCTATTTAAATGCCAGAGTTCCACTGTCAAAACGGAGAGAAGGACGCAACAATATGATGGACCTTTTTGAGACCAGCACTTATCTTTTCAGTGACTTACGTTACTTGGAGGAAGCGGATCATGGATCATTACAACACATAGACATCACAGGGGTCTCTCCTCTGTACTCTAACAGCAATGACAGCCCGTTGTCCCCAGGCCAGGATAATGTCCCGTCGGAGACAGGGGGGGAAAGCAGCGGAGAGGAGCATGTGCTTGCTCCTCCGGGTCTCCAGTCACACTGCGAGGGCCAGTGCCTCATGTGGGCCTGCAAGATCTGCAAGAGAAAGTCAGCACCGACAGACAGACGCAAGGCCGCCACGCTCCGGGAGAGGAGAAGGCTGAAGAAGATCAACGAAGCTTTTGACGCGCTAAAAAAGAAGACCGTGGCCAATCCCAACCAGAGACTACCCAAGGTGGAGATTTTACGCAGCGCCATAAGTTACATTGAAAGGCTACAGGACCTGTTGCAGACTCTGGACGAGCAAGAGAAAATTCAAAACGGAACTTCCTTGAACACCAAAGAGCTTAATGTAAGCTTTTACTGATTCACTCTCCTCAGAGGAAATTCCTCCTAGCGTCCAGTTGATATTCTAAATCTGTTCCAAAGTGTGCCTGGGGGAATGAAATGACTTTCAAATGACATCAAAGTCCATACTTGAACTTTAAATGGATTTTTGCCCGTTTTGTTACTGTGTATTGTTTATTTATTCGAGCTTGTCACCAACATTTAGGAATTCCAGATTTATTCATGGGTAAGATAAGTAAAATCTTTCTGTCTTGCTTCAGCAGCTTGCCAGCGATGAGTATCAATGGAAGAAGTCCTCTGAGACCTGGCGGACCTCTGCTGATCATTCCAATGCTGCAATGAACCAGAGAGAAGGTACATCTGTCAGCAATTTCTTGCAATTAGCAGTTAATGAACTAAGTATTGCCACAACTGGCAATGTGCAGGTTCTCATCTCTTTCAGGCTTGGCAAAGCTAACCGCTGTGACTATCTGCAGGCCAAAAGAGAAAAGCAGATCGTGTTCAGAAATGTCATGAGGCAGTTTGAGCTGATGCAAACCCAATAATCAATAGTTTTCACAGTTTCATCATTGAACAGATGATGCTTCTTCACTTTTTGCAAGTGACACAAATTGTTTAGCAAAGTTGCATCATTGTTGCCTTTTCCATGAATTGAAATTTTCTAGTTGAAAATATTGACTATCAGTGGGATTTTCAGGAGATATTGATCTGGACATTTAGATCTTTTCTCCACATCGTTTTATATTCTTTCATTAACCATGTAAAAAAACAAAACACTTAAATCTGATGCTCCTCCAGAAAGTTAGTTCTCCTCCTTCATGCTTCACACTTATTATCGATGCTGGTTGCTCTCACGAGCCCATCGGCATTAATCAGATTTCTGATATTAAAGTCAGAATTGTCTTTGTTTTCAAATTGTGTTTAGTGGTCCTGATCCTCCTTAGATTTGGATCACATTTGTGGACCTGCACCTAATGTTTTATGTTGCCAAGATTTTTTGTGTCTAAGTTACATCTTACAGGAGCAGATGAGGGTACAAGTGACACATTTTAAACTTTGCCACACCTAACTTCTTATATTTTAAAGTTTTGAGGACAATGAACAATGTTCCATTGTTATAGCATGAGGACATTAATTGGTAGGACGTTTATGACTTTAAGTTGTTCAACATCTCAGATATTTGGTAAACCAATCTAGCTCTCAGTCATCCTCTGGTATGTTAATTTCTCTCTTTTTCTTCTAAAATACCTGAGATTTTTCAGTTTGCTGTATAGATACAGATTTGTGATAATGTATTTACAGAAATCCCAATGCTTACAAAAGATCAATGCTCATAGGCCAAAAGGAAGAAGAGCTATGTCCTGCTTGCTCTACTTATATAAATGAATATAAATTTCATTAAACAAATATAGAAAAGACAATGATGCTTTCTAAGTAAACAATATGAAATTGTCTGCATCAAAATGTGTATTCTGGGCCTCATTTTCAATGTCTTTGGTCTAAATTTGGACAGAACATGACAGCTAAAAGCCCACTTTTACTGTAGTTTTTCTTGTCTAAATAATTCTATCAATAAAGGTCATGTATCCAGGACAATTACACAAATAGACCCAGTACTCCCAGTGTTGATCATCATAAAGACAGAAGCAAAGAGTACATATAAATCAATTGTTCAACCGTTGTGCAAATTAATTAGAAGTTAATGGTCCATGTTAAAGTGGAATTTGTGTACACTGATTGATTGACTTCAAGCTTTGGTTGACATTTTGCCTTTTGAAAGCAAATGCATTTTGGTGCACCATGCATTGTTGCATTTATTTACAGTTATTGAGCAGATTACTCTGCCCTCCACAAACATTAGAAATGTTTGCAAAAGCCGAGCAATCAGTTATTGTTGTGGACATTATGTAACCCCAAGAAACCAGTCTTTGCAGCAGTTATCTTCATTAATTGAAATGCCAACTTGAAATAAGTTATATTCAAATCAAATGTTGGATTTTTGTACATTTTTTCTGACGTAGAACCTTGGCAGTTAAAGATTACTTAATGTTATGACTTTCTGTACACCATACTACCCTGGTTTCATATTTCTTTTGATTAAAACACAAGTAACACACTTTTCTTTGCTTTCAGCGACCAGTGAGTCTTCTGCGTCCTCCAGCCTCCTGCGTTTGTCCTCAATTGTGGACAGCATCACAAATGATGAGAAACTCAACTTTTCCACTGAACCCTCAGAAAACTGAAACAGTCTGAAGAATTTTTTGTTTTATTTAAAATTTCCAATGTTTTGCTCTAATTTGTCTGGTTGTGGTGCATAATTTTGGCTTTTTCTCACTTGAACCAGGAGGACAAAAATTTGTACATATTTTATATTGACGTGAATTATGAATGTATTTATTTTGCTTTCAAAGCTTAACAGATTGTTGAAATTTTGCATTTTATTAGAAAATTTGTACACATAGCTGACCAACAATAAATCTACTCTGTTGTAAGTTGTTTGCACAGTTTTTCTTTTTCAGATTTCAACTGCATGCTGACGGCTGCCCCATACAAAAATTCATAAGATCTTCGAAAAACAAAGACATTCTTTGTTCATTTTACAATTTGCATCATGCCAGTATTTATCACTTAGTTGCTTGTAAGGATAAGCAAACACAAGTAGTAAAAAACTTAGCACTCACACCAGCATTCATGGCTATTAGAAGTCCATAAAAACAGTTGAAACTGCTGTGGAGCGGTTCGCTGCCAGACTGCTTGTCTTTGTTCACCAGCAGGCCTGATCCCACTGCAGTAATCCGAGTCTCCTCCAAACACTGCGTGCCTCCACACTCCTCCCCTATCACATGTTGGGAACACGGAAACTTGGGCTCCAAGCACGAGAGCAAACCCCAGTGGGTTAATGCAGTTATTTTAGCCGTTGGCCTTAATTCATCATCACTCAAGTCTTCATCACATGACAAAGCGCTTACATGAAATGTGTGGCTCAACGCCAGTGGCTTGGTAATCCAATCAGTTCTGTTTGTCATGTATCGACGTGACAGAGAAGGGGACGGGGTTTGATGCTTGATGTCGTGTTGCACGATGGCTCGCTCTGATCTCTGCAGACGACTCAGTGCTCGTCGATCTTTGGGACTCAGACAGATAAAGCCTCATGCAAAATGTCACAGCTGCTCACCAGGTTTAAGGACAGAAGACCAAGCAATAACATCAACTCGGTACAGAAAATAGCTAGGTAAAACATGAAGAAATGTTTCTCCAGGTTTCAGCTTACAGGAAGTTTCTTCAAACAATGCTTACATTTGAAGGTCATTTCCTCTGTAGAGATCTGTGTGTGCTGAGTAACTGCTTGAGGATGTTCCAGACTCTCACCAAGACTTTTTAGAGAGACATTTGGAACTGTTGATGTGAAATTTTGATTATTATTTTTTTCCACTTGTAAAAAGTGACGTTAACTCAACAAATTACACTCCTATTAATATGTTTAGCTCAGTTTTTTACATTTTAAAGTTCTCTGGTCTTAGTACTGACTTGAATTTGATAGAGAATCTGCGGAAGAAGCTGCAGATGATCCCATCGAGTCCCAAATACTGGAGCTAAACAACCAAATATTATTCATAAAAATACCAGCAGAAAGATGTAAAAAGCTGCACATACCCACTTTACTAATGCTTATAATAATTTCTTATAGAATATTAAAAAGGTATATTTTAAATAAAATGTATATAAAAATATTTTTGGCATTTTCTATCAGAAACAAAGTTTGGTTGAATATCTGAACGACACAATAATATTTATTTAGCATATTTGTACCTAAATCTGACAGGGATATGAATAGATTTAGGCTTAAATTTCTCTTTCGTTTAATTTTCACCTAAAACGAACAGATTGTCAGGCTGAACAGCGCCGCTTCGGGTAATTGTACCGCTGACAGCTCGTAAGGATACAATGCGGATATTTCTCACAATGTGCCAAAACGTTTGGCGAGCCCTGCTCTCTGGGAACCTCTCACACCTAAGAAAACACGCAGGACTCTCAGCCCCTGAACTGCAGTCAGAGTTTGTCCGAGGGGCCACAGCTGAAGAAGACATCGGCCCTGCTGCAGCTTGTTTGGCCGCTAAGAGGATCAAAGGCAGCTTTAGAGGCTGAGAACGACGTCGTCAATGAGAAAACCTGCCTAATTGAGCCCCGGAGGTTGATTGGCGCAGCACATGGCGCAGTTTTTGGATGCGGAGAGGGGAATTATGCTGGCGCACTGGCCCAGTGATGTGATCTCTGTCCCAGACTGGTCTCTTGGGAACTCTCTGAGGTTGCTTTTCTGTTGTTCTCAAGGGTCAAAGGCAGAGTTAAGTGAGGGGCAGGGGGTGATCTTTTATGCCCCACCTCCCCCACGTCTGATAACCCTATTTCCTCCAAACGGCTCCGTGATCTGAATGAAAATATGGCTGGGCGCGTATTTTTTCAGAATGAGTGCAAAAACACGAACAAGTTTTTATTAAAACTTGTATTAATCTGCGGTTACATTTAAATATTATTTTTCTGCATATTTATGAATTAAGGAGCTTAATGCATGTTGAAAAGTGGAGCGAAATATCAAAGAAAGGCACAATAAAATCTCCCAGGATTATTTTCCATTCAGCATGAAGCAAAAGAAATGAAAAAACCGACAAAATAAGATTTTGAGTGGCAACACCATTTGTTTGGCAGTGAGCAGAGAGAAGTGTGCTGCCAAACCCTGCATAACTGAGCGCTTCTCATGGCAAGATACTGAAGGAAAGTTTGGGCAACTCAGAGCGTCCAGGTTTGATCCCCCACCTCACCCCTTATAGCATTCCACCTTTCATCAGCTCTGACTTTTAAAACACTGCCTTCACAGACTAATGACAATTATATGGTGTCATCAGCAACACACAAATCCCAGCAAGGTCAGGCAGGAGAAAGGCCGGTCATAGTTTCCTTTGCTTTGTCTAAGTGCAGATATGAAAAAGAATTACACACTAAGGCTCACAGCACAACTCACACAGATATTCACAGCTAAATGATTCCATAAGGAAATCATTAAAGTTAGAAATGATTCCTAACTTTAAGGAAGCTAAAGTTAGGAATTCCAATAATAAGCAAAGAATTTATATGATTTTGGAGAACATTACAACATCTGTTGTACTATAAACTGATTATTTTCTGCAAAAACAACAACTAGAAACCTGATAATTGCCAACATTAATAGAGTTTTAATGAGCCCCTGCTCACTCAGCAATCTAAGGGTTTTTTCTCTGCTGTTTTAATTTTTAATCTCTTCATGCGCCTACAATATAAGATCAGACTAATGATAATTATTTAAGCTTTTTTTAAACTGAAAACTACAGAGTGGAGAAGCAAAGGAGCCCAGAAGCGTGCACAATTTTAATTTACTCTATTATGTAAATTGCAGTATTGTTGTCCAATTACCATATTTAGTTAAGCAGAATCTTTCAACAAATAAAAGAAAAAGTGTTTGACATTAAAGAGAAATTGTCTTCTTATCATTACTTTTTATGAAATTAAGATAAATTTTAAAACTAATGAGAAGGTTCAAATGTATGTATTTCACAATATTAAAACAATGTTAGGTTAAATCACAGAACAGCTTTATTTTATCTTTTCTTCTAGTAAAGACAACATAGGAAGCACATTGTTATTGTGCTAAGTGGGCACATGTTGTGATGAAGTAAGTCACAAACAGGTCTTACAATTAATGAGACAAAATGAATCTACTGCTTAATGTGAAAATATGGACGTATTTACAGCTATATTTTATAATAATTACACCAGAATGATCAGGTTTGAATTAAAAAGCAGAATCCAAGGGCAAACATTGAACTGAGATGCTAAGATTTCCAACCAATAACAGCTCTGCGTTTAAAGCCTGTTAAGCTGTTGGTCGTCCACTTGAATAAAAACGATTGCACCGTCATGGCCATCTGTTGGGTGCTGTAATGTGGTGCTTAACCTGCGTCATTACCTTTTAATGGTTAAAATTTGGTCCACAGAACTGAGATACACAGCGGTGTCATTAGTTTTAATGAGCTTTGGCAAACAGGGGTCAGCTCTGTCTTGCAGCACCTTAAATGATGACATTGGGCATTTAGACGGTTTGCCACTGTTTTGTGAATTAGCTGGGGCTTGAAATGTTACACCTTCCTTTGCAGCTGGGCTGCATCTGCAACGCAGTGGTCTCCACAGTAACAACTGGTCAGCATACTGCTGGAAGTGGTCACCCTGCTTTGCTGCACACTTTGGCCGAACAGATCGAGTCCTCCATTCTTTTGTTAGCAAAGTGTAGGTGTAAGGTACAACATGGGGCTACTTACAGATTAGCTGAGTCAAATAAAGCCAAAAGACTCTTTGGAAAAAACAGACCAAGGGGCAGATGGAGTTTGAAACACCTTGGAAAACTGCATGCCCAGCGTTCATTGTGAAAATGGGGTGAGTGGGAAAACACCAGTAGGTGCAAATGTGGGAAACTCTGCAGGGTACTGGGGGGTGAGGTGGTGGTAGGGATGAGGCAGGGAGGGAACTGAACAAACTCCAGCCTGCCTTCTGGCTGGGCCAATGGGCCATGGTAATTAGATCTGACCAATGTAGGCCCTGGGCTTTAGCCTTGGGGCATATAAGGGGGGTCTGGGGCAACAGACCCCTCATATCACTCAGAGGTCTCCTCTCTTTCACCCAGCAACTTTATCCTCCTTCTTTCTATCCTGACGCCTTTTCTCTACCAAGCCATGGATGTCTTCTCCCCATCCCAGCTCTACTACGACAGAGCTTGTGCTTCCTCTCCAGACAGCCTGGAGTTTGGCACCAGCATGGAGCTCACAGGCTCCGAGGAGGATGAGCACGTCCGAGTGCCCGGTGCCCCTCACCAGCCTGGACACTGCCTCCAGTGGGCCTGCAAGGCCTGCAAGCGCAAATCCAGCTTTGTGGACCGCCGGCGGGCCGCCACCATGCGGGAGCGCCGACGGCTGAAAAAAGTGAACCATGCTTTTGAGGCTTTGAGGCGCTGCACCTCTGCCAACCCCAGCCAGCGCCTGCCCAAGGTGGAGATCCTGCGCAACGCTATCCAGTACATTGAGAGCCTGCAGGATCTGCTGCGGGAGCAGGTGGAGAACTTTTACGGCCTACCTGGAGAGAGCAGCTCCGAGCCAGGCAGCCCACTGTCCAGCTGCTCTGACAGCATGGTAAGACCACTTGCCAGTATGCTTATTGGGGTTACTTGCTATAAAACCAGTTCAGTTAAAAACAAGTACTGCATGATAATTATGGTGCTGCAGCAGATTTGCAAGATCTCATTATCCAGATTATTTAATTTCTAGGAGTTTCTTTGCAGGTTGTACTGTTATAATACAACATCTATTCTACAGCTTTTGCTCTGTCTTTGTTGAGTTTCCATTACCATTCCTTTCAATTTTTTTAACACCAAGTCTGACCATGTATCAGATTATTAAAAATAACCAAATGGACTAATGGCTTTCCCACCACCAAACACTTTATGGCCCCAATAAACCCAACTAAATCCACCTTACTTTAGTCTGGCAGCAGAACCCGGGCGCTTTCCCCCGCATTCCATCCTGACTGCATGTATCTGCACCACTGCCAGGATTTTCTGCAGATTTACTCGGAGAAAGTGTCATCTTGCACAAACCGGTGTTGCTTCCACTGATACAATCGATTCGCCACACTCCAGGCTGGGCAGATGGGGGGGAGTGCGCTCGGGCCACTTTGACTTCAAGGTGGACATGAAATAAAGAAGCCCTAATAATGCTGGAATTTAGGATTTATTAGCCCGTCCAGAATTTGATAAAGGGCACTGGCTGTTTTTGTACTTTCTTGGCCTTGTCCTACTCAGGATTCCTGTATGCAACCATAACACATGATATCAGTCTGTTTTGAGAGATATTTGTTGGGTCAATTTGATTTCTTGTGTTCTCACAGGCTGGAAGCAACAGTCCGGTGTGGCAACACCTGAATGCAAACTACCGTAACGGCTTTTCATTTGCAAAGAATGGTAAGACCGTATTGCTTTAAAAGACTATTAATTGTTCGACTAATTAAAATAGAGGGAAATTGCATGAACATTGTTTATTTAAATGTAGCATAGATATGACTTTTACTTTATTATAAAGGGCAAATGTTTCTTTTGCAACCTGCTAAAATGACCTGTGAGTAATGTTTGTGTCTCTTTTTGTCTTTTTCAGACGGTTTGGATGACAAAGCCCTCGGCGCCTCCAGTTTGGAGTGTCTGTCCAGCATCGTGGACCGCCTGTCTTCGGCAGAGTCCGGCTGTGGACCGGCCTCTCTGAGGGACCTGCCCACCTTCTCCCCCGGCAGCTCCGAGTCCCAGCCCTGTACGCCAGAGAGCCCGGGCTCCAGGCCCGTCTACCATGTCCTGTGAAGGGAAACCCATGCTTTGATGTGGATAGATTGCTGCGGGGGCACGACAGTTTCTTCAGACACCAGCTGCTCTTGCAACAAAATGATAGTAAGAAGAAGTTTTTGTGCAAAGCGAATAAGGACAGCAAAGTCTGAGGAGCCTTGGCAAATATCTTTCATTCTTTACATGATATTTTGTAAATATGTAATATAACGCCAATTTATTCTACATGAGCTATAGTACCCAATGTGACATATTTAATGTAATAATGCATTATTCAGTTTTAAAATATTTAAAATGTTATGTTTTTTCAGTCCATGTTGTTGTGTTTATTAAACTTTATGTTTAAACGTTCTGAGGGCTTTAAGTTTTCTATGACTTATGTATTCATGCTCAGCAATATTTCCAGAAAGGCAGAAGCACATTTATAGTTTTCATCTTTATATTTGTGTGATTATCACTCCCCATTTAGTCTGTTTGCAAATTTATTTTCCAGTTCTCATTAAAGAAAATCTAAAATGCTCAATTAGAATAACAGATTCTTTTGAATTCCAATGAATTTTGGCGCTGTGGCAAAATTGACTGCGCTGGTTATTTATTACGTATTAAACACAGTTTGTCCTTGATGGTCTCGCCTCTCTACAGCTAACAAGGCTTCGGGATCACATTTGAGGTCAGCTGACATCATTTGTTATTTTGTGCTGCTGTAATCACTCATGTGGCCTTTTGTTTGTGAATCATCTTAAAATGCATGTTTTCATTCCAGAAAAATAAGAAAAATGCCCCTTGCAATGTAATCAAGGAAACAAATGGAAATATCCCACTACTTTTAAGGCGGTGGTGTGGTTTTCTACACTCTGTGTCCCTGTTTGCTTTCTCTAACCAAATGTGAGTCATCATTAGCACCCCTCATTATACCACCAGCTCTAGTGTGGAGAACAGATGGCCTCTGATGGTACTTATCGGGTGACTTAAGGAGGGGGTGGTCATGTCTTACTGGGCTGCAAGTAAGCTGTGTTTTTTTAATGCACCACTGGCAAATTTAAAAATAAAACTTTCGGTTCCCTAAATGTGCTTTTTGCTACTTTTCGTTTTCTGATTTGATATTAAAAAACGAGTAGACTAGATAAATCACCTCTTTAGATTTAAGTTACTTGAAGAAACGAAAGAATTAAAATATAATCTGATATATAAAAGTAAATCTAACTTGATTACATTGATCATAAAACTAACAATAATAATAAAGAAATCATGAATTTACAACTTTCTTAATGCTTATTTCCATCACTTGTAAAAATTTAAATATTAGTAAAGTAAAACCTACATTTAATGGCAAAAATATAATCTCAAAAGGAATTATAACTTTCATTTAAAATTCTTCTTTCTGCAAAATTTCTCTTAATTATATATCATCTACCTTAGTATTTCTTTTAGTTATTATTCACAAAAAATTGTGAATGACAACATTTTGAATGATAGTTAAGAAAAAGGCATATTTATACCCCAGAAAAAAGGAAATTATGGGTTATGAATCAAAACCTCCTTTATACACAAATCAATTCAAAATTAAAAGTGTTTTAATAAGGAATTGTTGTGCCTTAAAATAATAATAAAAAGGTAAATAGTGGATTTTTATTCCATTGAATAAATGTACTTATACCTAAGAATAATTTTTTTCTCCAAATGTTTTAAACTGCAGATTTTAATTTTGAATGTTACACATTTACCAGAGTGCCAATGTAAAACTGTAGTGCACAGGTATAAAACTCTGCTACAGCACACCTGGCTGCAATGTTAGCTCATTAGCAGAGCTCTGTGGAGCCTGACTGCATGCTAGTGAGACAGTTTGGCCGTTTAGGAACACAGTTTAAATGTCTCTCTGCGTCAAAACATATGTACCACATAATTAGGTAATTTGAAGGATTCTGCAGAACTTGAGAGGAGAAGGAGTTAATTCAGTCATATGATTCAGGCTGGCTGAAGCAAAAAGCAAGATGGATGACATCTGCGCTTGAGGTCTGGAGTTTGACACCCATGATCTGAAGGAAAAGGATTACAAACTACGGAGACAAACAGTTAAGTCCATACTTGTTTCTACAACTGTTGATAATTTATCCTTTGCAATGAGCTCCAAGTTTGTGAGGTTAACTTGCTTCCTTGCCACAACTCGAATCCTTATTTTTGCCCAAAGATCCTCTATCAAATTTAGGTCAGAACTTTGACTGAACCACCAAAAATGTTAATATTTCTTTCAGTCAGAAGAAATGTACTATATTTATTCAAAAGTGTGAACTATTTTAGACTTAACTGATTCTGATTCAGGTAGAAATGTCTCAGAGCCTCTGGAGCCAGCGTGTATTCTGTTTTTTTGGATTTTATTTTATTGCTCCCATCGTTATTCAACCAGGAATAAGGGAAATAAGGGCCAAGGGAGACATGGCCTAACTAGCAGCCGTATGATGAGAAAGAACCTACAAACAAAACTTCTTTAAAAAAAAATTAAATGAGAGAAAGTTGTTTAATCCATCTTAGTTTTTTTTTATGAAAAAACAAAAAACATCTTAGATGAAAAATGCAGGACAAACATCAGGTAAGAAAGCAGGGAATATAAACATCTTTTATCCAGATGAGGGGACAGAAACAAATTCACTCTGTCACTTTTCCTGGTCTTAACTTTGAGTTCTCATGCTTCTCAGGGGAGATTGCTGCAAAACAATGGGTCATGTATCTCTGCATATTTGTAGCTCTCTTCCTCTTTTTAGCAATTGCCAATATGTTATCTGTTGCATTTGACTGCATTACGATGTAATTTGGATTGAAAAGAGTGTTGGATCTCGATCTGTCTTTATGGGTTGGCTTGATTTGTTTATGCAGTTTATTTCTAACAAAATAAATAAGAACTGAGTTCATTTACACTGACAAAATAGGCTTGTTAACAGCAGATCTGCTGGTAAAATCATTCAAATAAAAAGAATATAAAATGTGATAATTTATTATAGAATATTTTAAAATGGTGCTTGACATGTTCAGAAAGCTTCTGTGATGGCGTTTTACATTTTGGTGATTACTACTGTCAGTTTGATTTTGCAGAATGGTTTCACCTATTTGACACCCCTTTTTGATAAAACTAGAACTGAAGTTCTATTTAAGCTCTGCAAATCCACTTCTGCCTCTGAGCTAGACAGGCTTTTATTCCTTTATTATCAAATGCAGATTTCTTTTCTCTATTTGCACTGAGATACTCGGAGTGTAACAGCGCCTGAAGGCGAACACAATCAGTGCAACGGGGCTCCCTCCCTCTGACGAGTTGCTATGAAACATTCCAACAGGGGCTTGTATTACAATAACCTCCACAGATGTATGCAGCCCTAAAGAGTCAGCTCTAGTGCACCAGAATTGCTAGAATGAAAACTTTGATATGACAAAAAGTTACTTTGGTCACATCTCAGTCATCCCTGATTGATATGAGAGTGAAAAACAGCAACGAGTGAAGGCTGTCATCACTGTAATACTCTGTGACACCACCAGGGTGAGGTGTTTCATGTACATCACACATCAATGTGATGTACATGAGTTTAATCTGTCCAGACTAGCAGGGGTCCCCAACGTCGGTCCTCGAGGGCCCAGCATCCTGCATGTTTTAGTTCTCCCCTGGTCGTACCAACAACCTTTTCAGCATGTCAGTGTTCTTCTTAGGCCTCTAATGAGCCATCATTTGATCCAGGTGTGTTAAACCAGGGAGAGAACTAAAACA
>CAEFZX010000039.1:0-18614 GCA_903066825.1 Alfaro cultratus | reverse complement strand
TACAGTGGAACATTCATATACAATAAATAGCTTAACTGATTGAAAAAGGCAATTTCACTTAATTTTGCATAAAATTGTACAATTTTATGTAAAATTGTCAGAAAAATGAAAAAGATGCATTTCATTGGCACTTTTGCTACAATTCTGCTGCACTTTAACTATTTTTATTAACTGTTTTCATTGCTTAGTCCAACACTGTTGTTTGTTAAATAAAAAACAACTGTTAATTATTAAAATTGGTTTTTGCTCAGCATAACAGCCCTTCTTCTCTTTGAGATGATCCATTCTGTAAATAACAAACGATTATGTTTTTCACTTATTTTACAACTGATTTTCTTGTTCTTTCCTGGTGCTTTTTCCTCCCTTCACCCTCCTGTGGTTATGGATCAGTGTATTTGCACCTTGTCAATAGCTTCAACAACCGTTCTAATTGATCAAAATTTAAATAGCTTAGTGGCTTAAATTCTACTTTGGTCAAGATTTTAGATGTCTGATTTGTTTTTCTTCAGATTGGCGTTCCTCTCTTCTTTATATTTTCATGGATGATGCAAACGGATTTATTAATGCTGCTGTGTGGGTGTTTATGGCTCCTATTGTTCTGTTTCTTACTCTTTTTTTTCCTATCTGTTGGCCAGCTAACACTCTTCCTCCTTAACATGGACGCACACACAGACACATCGTAACACCCACTACCTCGTTTTTTTTTTTTCCCAGCGCAGCATCCCCAATCACCCCAAGCCTCAAGCAGCACTCTACAGTACATCCCCTTGCACTGAAATGGGCCAGTTGCTATGGCAACCCCATACAGCCGCATATTATTCCTCTTTCAGACATCAAACATGGATAAATTAGCGATGATGTCACTGCGTCAAAAAGCTGAGATACTGATCATGATGGCATCAAAAGCAGTCAGTCGAAGCTGTGTGTTTGTCTTTGCATGTTTGGAAAAAAAAAAAAGTGAAGATTTGTTCTTTTTCTCTGCAGCTCAGGATGGGAGATAAAGGCAGACCTGAGGTGCTTGAGTCACCACTCCACGCTGTGTGGGAGGACTGAATGGCTGTAGGATGGGGATTAAAAGTAGAATTAAATTCACAGCTTTCACTGTGGATGAAAACGGAAAAAAAACAAAATAGATGTTGGGTTTATTCTTCAGTTTCTACCAGGAGAGAGAAACTGAAAGTGGAAAAGTTAGGTACAGCACAAACTATCTCAAAGCAAAGGTGCTACACATGAAATGCAGACTTCACACTGCCTTTTCTTGTTGCAATATATAAATTGGCAAAATAACCCACCTTCCACTGCTGAGAAGTGTGGAAGTGTGGAACCCTCTAAAAGGAAGATCAAGGAGCAATAAGGTTACAAAGGCTTCAACACATCAGTGCTGAGTGCTGCTTTCAAATAAATTTCACTTCAATGTTGGAATTGGATTCACACAACTTGATCTACTGGCATTTCATCTGTTTTTTTAAATTTTTTTATTCTCCTGCAGAAAAAGCAGAGTTCAATAACAGTCAAAGCAAACAAAGAAGATGTCGGGGGTTATTTCAAGTTATACATCTGCAGGCTTTCTCCTGTTTGTTCACATATAGAAATAAACACATGCCTAAACACTGACTGGGTGGTCAAAGTAAATATTTCTGAGTATCTTGCCAAATGTTGATCCTCCACTAAAATTAGTTGAAATTCTCAGAGGCTATGACAAATCTGAACTTCATACCTCTTCTGAAACATGTAACAAATATATTAAAACAAAATTTTCAGCTGTAAAATTCTCCACCATGAAATCTCCTAAATGCATGCAGTCCACACATTTCTATCCTCAAAGATGTGAGAAAATGAATTCATCATTCAGCACAGATGCAAAATGTCATGTTAAAAACATTCTTAAAATCTATGTTTAACATGTTTGCTTGGCATAGAAATAAAAGTGGCTTAAGATCATCTAGAGTTTTTTTCTGCACTCTTCTCTTACAGCTCACCCCTTTTCTACAGGATTTAGGTCTGGGGATGAATTCGCCTTAGGAGAAGGTTCATTTATTGTCTTGTAAATTATTTCTATATTGATTTAGTCAATTATTATGAATTAATAGCTTGTTGATCACAGTAAAGCCCATTTTCAGTTTGCTGCCAAAGCTCAGAAGATTTTTTTTTTTATTAGTAAATGTACCTAAGGCCAAACAAGCCCACATTACAGAACCTCTACCCGAATGTTCTGCAACTTGTTGCCACACTTTTTTCTTCCACTCGACTATCCAACATTGCTCTCTGTGAACAGCCCGTTTGTAGTGGATGTGGGAACTGTTGGACAGTTGGCATTACGATTCTGGATGAAAAATCACGGTTAAAATTCATTTATCTGATTTCCAGATAAACTAAATCGAAACTAAATTGAAGTGACAGTCATCAAAGCACATCAAAGCTTGACATCTACAGTATCTGTCTGCAGTGAATCGCTATAATATATGAGTTTCATTCTGAATTGTCCCACAGACAATAATTAACTTTTCGACTATATTTGACTTTATTGAGCTGGATCTGGCTGTGTTGTGATCAGATAATGCAGCAACCCTCTAACCAACATCAGGTCTTCTCCTTGCTTTGAATTTTCCCTTCTGGGCATCCGTAAAATAATTATGATGGCTGTCCATGGTCCCAGCGTCTGTTGTCTGGACTGCATGATCCTTCATGGTCCCCCCAGGATCCCTCTCACACACACAAACACACACTGACCGTTTGCTCCACTTTGTCGCGCATCCATATGGTCTTTTTATGTCAAATAGGGTGACAGTAAATGGTTGAACCCGCTCCGTTTGAATCATACCGTCATCTCCCAGTATTGCGCGGTGTTTAATTTTGCCCGCACATATGCGTGTCTGTGTGTGAGTTAGGGTGAAGGGAGGGGGAGAGGGAAGCTGAGGGAAGAAGACGGGCAGCTTAGTTGAAATGCGCAGCGCATTCTTGCGTGGAGGGCGAAGCGATCCGCGGGGCAGCGGCGTCGCTCCAAATAATCACAGATCTGATTCTGCGTTTTAAAATCTGTTCTGGAGAAACAGATTAAAAAATATTGCTGCATTGTTACTCGGCCTGCAACAAAATATTTATATATTTTTTATTTCCCTCCGTAAGTTGTGTCGCCCTGACGCACCGACGAATCCTTCTCAGTCTCAGCCCGGAGAGGGTGGATTCGTCACCAGCGCGCAGGAGTTGCACAGGGAAGATGTGGAGAAAATGGTAAGCTACATCAGAAAATGATGAATTAGAGCTACCTCACATAGAGCTGAACACGGCAGTTCTGCGGGGCACGAGGTGGTGCATGTAAGGGATTGATGGAAATGGGTCTGCTGGGATCTTGCGGCATGTGTCGGCTCATGCAGCTAAGGAGGTTTCCCATCAGTGGCTGGATACTGAGCGCAGTTTGCGCGGTAGAGCTCTGTACACGGGATCATGAAGCGGTTATGGAGGTGCACTTGGGTCAAGTTGGTTAGCCAATGCAACTAATAATAGCAGGATTGGAATGAAGACTTCATCAAAATTGTAGTGCAGTATTTATCCTTTTATGCAGGTATTATTACAGATCAAGATTCCTGCAGGAATTATCTTCTAAATGATATTCACATATGCATATCTGGTTATATTCATTGCATGAAACAAAGCTCTTTGCATATAGAGGCTGTGTGTGACCTTGCAATGCTTTCATTAAAATCCAGTTGCAGCTTTTTCTCTTTTCTATGGATAACATGGGCAGATATACATGAAATATCCTCCCTCTCTGCTGCTTCCTTCTGTCTGCTTTCTTTCAGTGCCTTAACGCCTCTAACTGTTTGGTTAAAAAGAGAAATAGTGTGGGTGTATTCCAGTTTGTAATAGCCCACATCCGTCTGGTTTGGTTACACAGTTAAAAAAAAATTAAACATTGCTGAGCTATTTGTTTACATTACTGAGTGTTCAGCTGCAGCCTCATTCATAAAGAGTGATGAATGAGTTCCACGTCCACCCTGCATCCTTGTTCGGTGCCAAACAGGTGCTACATGTTCACCTATGTCCAAAATGCAAACCCAAAACATGACAAACAGCTGGGATTCATCTATGAGCAACGTTGAACAGATGATTTGTTTATCCCAAAAGCCAACACAGCGTGTGTAGATCCTCTTTGTTTAAATATGTTGTTCACATCTTTGTCCAGAAACCACAGAGTCTTGTTTAGATTTTTTTTTTCTAATTATGGCAGAGAAATACATCCAAATGCATAACTTGGACACTGATGTTAAAATATTTGGGGAATAAGGACACAGCTGCGAATGAAAAAGGCTGACATTTAAATCATTCAATTAGCCTGGTGTTGCCCAGCTTTCAGTGCAAAAGAGACAGAAAATGAAGGAGTGGAGGACAGAAGGATGCCGGACCCAGAATGTGAACAAACAGTGTCCCTGGCGATCAAGAAGTGGATGCTGATGCAAACAGCTGCAAGAGATAAAGCATGAGCATCTTTATGGGGTATTGTTGCCTCTGGCTTGACAGAATACCTTTAATGTTGCAAGACTCAAAATAAATAGGGGACGTAATGATGAGCTTTGCACACATTTTCCCAGAAATCAATAGCAACACTGATGTAAAGTGAAAAACATAAACACAGGTGTCTCTCATTTTAAAGTGTACACAGTGCACATAGGGTTGCAACTTTAGTGCTTACAGCTGCAGATAATATTTTTGTTTTCCAGGAGGAAAAATGCTTTAATCTGAACTATTGCATTGGTTGATTTGGGCCATTGTTTTGCTGAAAGGTGAACCTTTGCCTCAACAAGTCTTCTGCATCTCAACACTGATTGTCTTCTAGGATTGCCTTGTATTCAGATCCATCCATCTTCCAAATCTTTGTCCTTTATCTTTGTCCGCTAAAGAAAATCATTACCACAGTGCAACTCCACCATGTTTCACTGTGCAGTGTACCCTACATCATTCAACTGCAAGGATTCCTTATAACTCTTACCAACTGCTTTGCATTTTCCACTTTACTACAAAAATCAGATTTGTGCAGGGTTAAAGTTGCTTCTATTACCCAAACTTTATGTTTGCAGTGACTTTATGTTTATGACTTTCTAGGTTTGTGGTTTTTCCATTCTTAATTTGTAAGGGATGGAACCGTGCTTTGTCAGATGTTTAAATCTTGGGACTTTGATTTATGATCCTTCTCTCTGCTGTGTTGTTTGGTCTTCATGATGCTGGTTGTCCACTTGTGTCCTCTAGCTAATAAAGAAGAGCTGACATTAAATTACTCACAGACCCTATTTCCTAATGAAATGACTTCTCAAAGCAGTTGCTTTCACTTGATTTTATTTGGAGGTATCAGTAGAAATGGCAGAATACATCTTTGAATAACTTTTCAGATTTTACTTGGGAAAATAAAAAATTGATACTCAAATCAATTGCTTTCCACTTCAGAATAAAGCATCATATTTTGGTTTATTACCTAAAACCACAAAGAAATACATTGTCATCTGTGGTTGTAATGTGGCAAATTGTGAGAAAGTGCAATGGGTGTGAAATGTTGCTCTGATTTTAAGGTCAGCGTTAAGTGGCTACCAAACAAAGCAAGCGCTTTTACCATGATTTCTGAAAGTGATCCAACATTAAAGCTGTGAAGATCAGGTGCCTTTTCTATGTCATTTCATGCTCGCTTGTTTTTATTATGAGATCATCTTTAACAGGTTGAAGAGACCCTCATTTTTATTTGTCATTATGTCCCATTTTCTGACATTTACTGTGCATTATATTTGATCACTGTGGTAACCATTTTGACCCATGTGGCAAATGGGGAGATTGTGAAGATGCTTGCTTTTTGCAGCTGAAGCATTTGAGCATGGCCATGTAGAAAGAGATGACAGATATTCAGAGAAATTTACACTGACAAGCCTGAAAGAGAGTGGATTTTTAACTTGTGTTGCAGACTGGAACCTGGGACTATAAAGATGCTCCCAGTGTCGAGTATTACGGTGCAGCCATCCAGGCGACAAGCTTGTCTTACTGCCCGGTGTGCTGTGCGGAAAATCAGAAGTGTCTCTGGATAAAGACATTCTGGGAAGGAGCTTTTAGTTATGCTGTCCCTGTGAATGCTGCTGGTTCTTTAATACCAATATGCATTTTTTTCAGCCTCCCAAAATTAAGATATTTCCTTTAAACATTAACACGTTTTTTTTTTTTCAGTTGCCCAATCATTCATTGTCTTTGATTAATCCGGAAAACTAAGTTGAAACTGTGAACATGTCCTGTCCAAATCTAACATAAACAAACATGCTTATGCTGGTGTGTATGTTTAATGGGCGAAATGCTAAGTTTTTAAAGGGTTGCAGAGGCTTTGTGTTACAGTAAAGCAAGGCAATTCTTGACAATGTGTATTATCTGCTTACAAAATAAAATACTAATATTTCTTATGTGCTCACTGTCCATGTTCAAATTTAAACGTGTAAATGGTTGATTCTGAATGATTATTTATAGTATTTAAGTCTTTCAGCTTTACAGTTGGACCTATATGCAGTCAGTCACCTTCTCTTGCCCCTGTTATTAAGTTTGTTGAATGCAGATAAAATTTATGGTGAGTCCTTGTCATTTTAAAGCAATTTTAGGGTGACCTGAGGCTGGACTAAGTCCCTGGTAATCAGAAGAGATATATATTATTTTAACACAAGCTTCCCTTGGCAATGGATTTAATCCTTATCTTAAGCTTGTACAAATTTAAATGGGATTTAATCACCACAATGTGACTTCAAAACAATTTCAACATATAAAATAAACCTTAAAAGTGTGCCTTTGACCTTGCTGATAGCAGCTTGATATACTATTGCTCTTCTGTTTTCACTTTCCTGTCCTATCATTCCAAACAGAACAGAGTAATAATATGTGTGTATATAAGGGAGTAAAGGTCATAGATGGTGCTCATACTAGAACACTTCTTTTGCATCCTCTGGGGTTGGGTTTTGAAAACTGGAGCTAGTCAAAATCTGGGACAAAGCATCAGTTTATGGGACAAGATAAAAAGTCTTTGCAGCCCAAAGAAAGAGAACACTTAGTAAATTACTCTAAGGATGTCCTGAATAAAAAAATAGTATCACTATTCTAAAGCTCACGTGCTCAAAGTTTGAAAAGTGGCCATAGAGAGGAAGTTATTTAAACCACAAACTGTTAAAACACAACAATCTGTGGAGAGGTGATGCTTGGTTGCTGAAACACTGCAACAGGAGGAAACCTGTTCTCCATCGGTCTCAGGAAGCCAGATCTCCTTTATGTACTGTAATAATACAACCTAAATGCACACGACTGAGCCAAATTACTATGAAATTGTCCACAGAATGTGTTAATAGTTGAGGTGGCGTAGCTCCATGTTTGTTGGGAGTATCTCCTTTTGAGGAAAGCAAAGTGATTTTATGAAATGCAATATATATACAGTATATCAGTATATATATATATATATATATATATATACATACCTCAATGACTATACATGTCCCGAATCTGCAATAAAAACTCATTTATATCATCTAGATATAATCAGTTTGTTTCCCTGCCATGCCACAGACTCTATACAATGTAGTGTATTCAACTCACCTGCCACTGGATTAACCCTATGCCTTCCACCTGCTCTTTTTCTAGTATTAACTCCATTGTGCCATTTAGTCACTGCCATAATGTCAAAAGCCATAGTGTGTGAAAGTATATCCAGTGGTCTTGCCTATTGACCTCTCTGCTTGCCCCTCTGGGCATACACTTCCTGGTTTTCCATTCTGATTTTGATCACTGACTCTTGCCTTTTTCCTGCTCCCTTTTTAATCATCCTAAAATCTGTATTTCAGATAACAACCCCTTCCTGTCCCCTAACCGAGCTCTGTCTTGCTAGATTCGATTTGTCAGTTTTGTGGATTTTATGTGTACTGTCTTGGTTTTCCCATCACATTCTGTGACGTCACTTGGAAAGCTGGCTTTCCCCAAAAGTTATTGTTGCCTCACTCAGATCTCCACAATCTGGATCAGAGCACCAGCGTCATCCTTTTGAGCTGCTAATTAGTGTTCCTCTGCCAGTTCTATACTCCCACCAAAATCGTTGCTTTTAATAAACTCCTTAACTCCCATAAACTCCCTGTGGTGATTGTCATTTTGGGTCCCTCAGGGTCAAGCAATTACAGAAAATAACTTTCCTTGTTTATTAACTAAATGAATTTTAACCTGCATGTATGCCTCCATATGGGTGTATTTAATAAATATCCTGTGTGTAAACCTTAGATACTTTGGTCTAATGATGTCTTTCAACCTAAAGCCATAAAAACTAGTTTTAAAGCAAACTTTATCATACTTTGCCTCCATCTCTTCACCAGCAATAACAAAAAAATGTAACGCTTCCTTTTATTTATTTTGGTTGTTGCGAAATGTTTTTCCTCTGTCACCATACTCTGCCTCTGTTCACTGACAGTCTCTGTTTCAGTGTTGCCCTTTCCCTAATTCTTAACAAGGCGCGGTCTCCTATTGTAACAACTATTAATCACTAATGATGCTGAATGAGATCTAAATACAGAAGCTGAAATTTTACAAATTGAAAATGAACTTTATTCTGCATCCACTCTCCAGTACAACTGAATCAAATGAATGATTATTGACCAGGCCTTTGCAGAACTTACTGACATGCCAAGGAGATTATTTTTTTATTTTGGTTTAGGTGTGTTGGAGTCTAAAAGTTGCAAGACAGTAGCTGTGTTTCCATTAACCACAGAATTACTCAAATTGAAATTACAAAAATAAATTTGTTTAATGGTAATATGTCAAAAAAAAACAACAACCTCACATTGAAAAAAAAAAAAAGATTTCCCATTAGATGTATTTCACAAAACATTTTTTCATGAGTCACATTATCAACAGCCCGATGTTACTTTACTACTTCCGAAAACAACCAAGAAGACGGCAGTAAGTAGTAGAAGGATGATGACTTGTTTTGTTTTTAGTTTCAAATAATGTGTAGCTGGATCCAAGATAACTCTCAAAGCATCGCACAGTTCATAAAAAGTTGTGTCATTTGAACGCGTTGAATCCATAGCTGTTCTTTAAAATTGCAGACTGCAATTTCCCTGAAATGCTGCACATATGGCCTCTTCAGATTTTAAAGAGCTTGCTGCTCCAACGCCTGAATAAGACATCAAATTCTCCTGTAAATTCTACTGATAGATAATCGCTAGCACCAAGGCTGATTTATAAATATATTTCATGCAACTGTTTACATCCATCACTGCCATGACTCCATTCATATTTAATAAAAATACCACAACTGCAAAATTTTATTTTTTCAACATTAGGAGTATATAGACAAGGATTTGTAGTGGAAATGCAGCTAGTGGCACACAAGGAGTGGAGCTAAGAATATCAGCTCTAAAATGAAATTATATAATCCCAATAACACAACCCTTGTGTTGTCTTGTGGGTCAAAAGAGACCCACTAGCATGTTTAGCTGTAGAAAAAATACCTTAAACTATCTTTTTCCATCTTGAAATTTTATGACTTTTTCTAAATTGACCTCATCATTAGAAAAAGTGATACTTTGTTTTTATTTATGTTTCCATTTGGGCTGTACACCACAAGGGCACAACAATTGTCTTTTGGGTCATTTCTGACTCGTGAATTATAACATAATTTAAACAGCATAAAAAAGTTCAAAGGTAATACATACACACACACCTACACACCCAAAGGTCACACACAAACTTTCTCTAATACATACACACACGCCTACACACCCGCTCGCCCACACACTCGCACACACACACACACACATCAAATAAACTGGATTGATGTATGAATTGAACTTGCATTTGACCTGCACTTACAGCTAACCCCTCACATCACAAAGGCTCCCAAACACAACAAAAAACAGCCTCAGACATAATAAAATCAAATTCAGTATAGATGATATAAAGGTGCCCTAAATCAAAGTACCACTAGTTGATTCCTTGCTGAAGCCGTGAGTAGATGTTTCACTGTCCAACAGGTCATAGGTTGTACGTTCACACATACTGTCCGACACAAGATGTTGAACATTTTATATAATTTTGCAGGATCTTATGGTGAAGATGTTCAAAATCTTGACCATAAGATTTTGAACATCTTGATCTGCAATATGAACATAAATCCTGCAAAATTATTTTGCAGGATGCTAAACATAAGATTCTGAAAATCTTATGTTGAAGATGTTCTTATGTTGAACATCTTCAACATTTCATTTCGAAGGATGATAGAAGTATTTTCATAATTGACGTCCTGAACAGTATAAAAGAATGAACTGTTGACAAAAACGTTACGATTGTTGACTTTTTTCCCTTTCAGTATAGTTAATTCAGAAGTAATTACTTCACATTTATATAATTATAATAATAAACCTTTACTGTGTAAAAAGAAAAGAAAAGCTTAATGCCGTTGATCATCTTTTTGTGTTGTGTAACAGAACAATACATGATAAAAATGAAATAAATTGAGTTGAATTGATAACAGATTGTTTCATCATGCAAAATAGATATTGGATTTAAAATTCAAGTAAGCTGCTTTACTTTGGGGGTTTTGTTAGGGCCGGTCAATTTTGAGCCGTTGGACAAGGGGAGTAAACAGAATGTTAAGATCGCACGGTCGCACATAGAGCCCAAAAAATATCTACCAAAAAAAACCCCTGGGGTTTAGTCCAAAATTCTAAAATAAAATCAAGGAAGAACTCTGGAAAAATCAACAAACAATGACAAATTACAGATGTAAAATATGTAAAATCAAAAAAGTCATTATGTGGTTGGGATCTTTACTTATTTAACAAGATGTATTTAATTACTGGTTTGGTGTTTTGGGACACTGCCTCTTTATGTGTCTCTCAGGATGATGTGATATTATTTTCATGGATCCTTTATTTTTATTTTTTGCTTCAAAGGGTTTTCTCCTCAGACTTATGATGGCCCAGTTCCCAAATGAATTGTGGGAAAGACGGAACCTAATGGGAGCGAGAAACCAGGCCAGTTTTCATATCCCTCCTCTGTCCATTCCTCTCAGCCCACAAATTAACCAAGTCATGTCTTGGTGTATTAATTCCTCTCATAATTCTTTGAGTTAAATTTAGCGACATGGACTTGAGTGACTTGCAGAGATATTCAGAGGGAATTAGACCGTCTGAAGCTGGATTAACACATTAGATGATAAATCCTGAAGCAGAGAGTCGATTTAGTTCTCTCAATGACAGATAAAGAGAAGAATTTCAGAGGATGAAGTCATGGTGGCTTTCAAATCCTGACAAAACTGTGTCCCAAAGGGCAAAACTGCTCTCACTTAAAACCAAAGTGGGTTACACCGCTCTCTCCTTCCCATCTTCCTTGTCTATCCAATGCTGCGTTTCATCACAGAATTTTCAAAGCGTTTCTGCAGAGAGCGCTGCAGCAATACAGGTGATTGATTATCACTGTGTTTCCAGTTTATTCCTGAGGGAAAAAAACTCCTCTCCCTGAGAGGATTCATCACGGCTAAGACAAACACCCACTCACATTCTCAAACTTTTTTCTCCTCCTTTTTGGTACTGCTTTCCTCACACACACGAGTGGAACCCAGTGTGAAATATGTGCTTGTAATTAATCAGGAGGATGGACGTGCCTGTTTGTGTGTTGTTTTAATCAAGTACTTTTTAAACAGAGTTTCAGACATTACACACACTCAGGCTGACTGAGTTGAACATGAAAGCTACTGAGACTCATTAAACCGCTGATTACAGCTTGGAGAGGACGGTGGTGAGCAGCTGCTGAGCTCACAGTCACGGACAAAACCCCCCCCAAAAAACACGTCCACACATTTGGATTTCCATTTTTGACCAACTTTAAACATTGTGTGTGTTTTGTTGAGCTGCTTACACAGCTGTTTCCAACATGGTGTTGGTGTCTCTGAGTTTAAGTGAAACATTATATTCAAATTGGCCTTGGGCAGTAATATGGTAATTTGTATCTTGGAGTATGCAGGAACAGGCAGTATATTTTAAAAAATCGACACTATAAACTCTGAGTCCCTTTTTATGTTATGGCTTAGAAAAAAATTGAAAAAGCACAGTGGGATCTAGAAGAGAACTGTTTTTTTTGTTGTTTTTTTTGCAATTTTCACAAATAAAAATCCAAAAAGTGCTTTTAAATCCTTCCATTAAAACTTTGCCTATATGTCTAAGACCTTGCTCAAGAAAGAAAATCCTCCAGAATGATCCTGCTACTACCATGTTTCACCATGTGAATTAGGTTTCCACCACACATGGATTATGCATGTTGGCCATTTTTAGTTTGTTGTTTCCTTGTAGGTTGTGGTTGTAGCAAACTTTAAACAAGATTTCTCTTGAATTTCTTCTTACTACTCTACTCTGGTGGCCAAATTTGTAAAGTACATGATTGATGGTTGTTACTGTATATTAGCAGAGACTCCCAGCTGAGCTATGGCTCTCTGCAACTCCTCCAAACTTACCATCAGTCTCTTTGCTGCTCCTTTGATTAAGCTTTTCCAGCACGTCACAGCCACGCCTTGGTAGATGTGAAGTAGTGCCATGTGGTCACTTGTTCACATGGTGGTTTTAACAATAAAATGTTCAAAGGTTAACATACTGTTAACTGACTTATCTGGTGTTCTTTTTATTTGGTCTTCATAACTCTGCTAATGTCTCTAATAAAGATGGGAAGAATTTACAGAACATCTTTATTTTATATTTGTTAAATTATAACCTAAAACTTTTGGAATGAGAGCTTTTCTTTGGAAATGTGAATGTATGCACTCTTGTTGCTTCATGTTGTAACGCTAGATAACTCCAGCAATTTGAGCTTAATGTTTTCTCCCCAAATTTTTTTTCTACATTTAATTTGAAATGTTTGCTGTTGCTCCCGTAAAAGGAAACATAGTCAAATCCAAGAGAGTCTATTTCCAGTTGAGCAGAAGAAGAAGCAGGAGGAGGCTGCAGGTCCATGTGCTCAAGTTGAGATCCAAACTCAGCAGCTCTCCCAGTCGTTGCCATTGACAACGCTTGCTGCTGGCAGGGTTTGGTGGAGTAGGAATGCCAAGCTGCCATGATCTCCCTGCGGGACGAGGCCCGAGCGCCTGGTCCTGCTACTTGGCTATGTTCAGCAAAACCCTGCTGGCTTGACTTGTCATGCTGCATGCACCCAAGCCTATTAAACACTCACATTCACAAGCCTGTAATTGGACCATTTTCATCAGAAAGCATTGACTGCACAATAAACAGAGTACAGTCCACATAATTGGTTAATCTTATTGATTAACAACACATCTGATTTTTTATCTACAAAATCAAAGCTTTACAGTGTCTTTTGGTAGCAAAACTCTTTTAAATATGCATAAATATCTTTTAAAAGCTTTACGCTTTGATTTCTTTGCTCTAAACCCATCTGTACCTTATATTAGGAGACGAGTCATGTTTTGTGAGAAGACTTTTAAAAAGAAAGAGTTGGAATGTATAGCATGAATAAAATACAACAATAGTCTTTATTGTCCGACTATCTGGACATTCAGGTGAACCAGCAGCAAATTGAAAAAAAAGAGAAAAAAAAAAAAATAAGATCCTATACAGTGAGGGCAATTTTACATCTCAAGAGAAATAACACTGTACAGTTAGTAAAATCTGCATCTAAATAAATTTGCAACTGAGTAGGCATGTTTAAAAAATTTGTTTATTTCTGAATAGAAAGCATCAACAGACAATCACTCATTTTTAGTATTCACCATTATTCTCTTGAAACAGATTCAGAGTTTAACTTTGTTTAATAGAGTTTTGTTCAAACGCAAAAACTCTTAACTGGATTTTTTATTCAGGTGTGCACTTTTAAAATACAGCTTGAAGGTTGTTGCAGTGCAAAAGAGAAAAGGACGTAACATCTTTCTTTCCCACGCTGATTTCAGATCCCGAGGTGAGCTGGCATCCCGTTGTGTGGCATCTGTGCAGCTGCAGAAACTCTGGAAACTACTGAAGAACAAAATGTTTGCTGTTAAAATCAACTTTCTAACCCTCGTCCTTCTTCTAATTTTGCCTTCGGTAAGTTCTACATTTTTGTGATTCATACTTCAGTTGACGGTATAAAACTATGATGATCAGAAGCCAGCTTAAGATCTGAATCTAACTCGGATCCTGTTTGACAGTTCACAAATTACCAAAGTAGTGGGATCAAAACAGGGCTTCACTCTGTTTATGTTCACAGCAGAACAGAGAAAAGGCTTTTTCTGATTTGAACTTGTGTAATTCTTTTTAAACAATAAAATTAATTTAAAAAATAATTATATATTTAAAAAAAAAATTCAAAGTGGATTGGATATAGACCAAGAATTGGATGGACAAGTTATGAAATGTTGTGAATATTCTCTAATGAAATGGTTATGAATGGAAATGTGATCTTTCCTCTAGGCAATATGGCTACATCATATTTTTGAAACAGACTCATATTTTATGCCCAGTCCATAAATTTTCAATACAGAGGCTAATTTAATTAGCCTAAATTCTAGCCTGTTCAATTTATTGCAAAACCATTTATTGTTTATATTTGGGATCATTGTATTGCTCAAACCAATCGAACCCAACTGTGTACAAGTTTGAACCATCTGATAAATAACTTTAGGTGTGTTTGAAATAATTCTGATTGTTATTATTCCATTGTGTGAGGCAGCAGAACCACTGGTACTAAGGCATTCATGCAGCATGATGCTACCAGCTCTGGATTGAAAGCCTCCCTGTGACTCCCACAGACATGGTCATTGTGGCCAAATGGTTCAAAATTTTTCTTCCCTTGCCACAAAATTCCTCTCTCGAAGAATGAAATGTGTAGCTCCTCACATGAACAAATCCCCACATGAATCCTCAGCATGAATGAAACTACACATTTAATTCATGCTCAATTTGTTAATTTCAGAGCAAGGACTTCTTCTGTGGTCAGCACCCACTTAGTTTATGGTGATACAAACTAACTTCAGTGGATAGTAGCATTGATATTCCAGAATTTTCTAGTGAATGCTAAGACAAAGCACTGGTAATGCCAATTCCCTGTATTCTAATGGGAGTTATTGGTATGATGCAGACAGATGTTTGTGAAACCGCCTGTCTTCTGCACAAGTGAATCATCAGTTTAAGTGTAATAAAATAAACCAACCGAGTCAGCTGCAGGTGTTGACATCATCTGAATAAATTCAGTAAACAAGGATTGATTTTCACACACTTAACGTAACCATATGGAGCGTCTGCATCAATAATTCATTGATCAATGGATAAAGATCTTCTCTCATCATTTATTCAGTGTTTGTTATTCTGGGCTGTTAACTGTTAAAAGTTCAAAATTCCTGATCGGTCATGAACATTTTCCATGATTGTGCTTTTTTGTGTGTGTTGTTATTATGGACTGGAGATATCACGAGCCCTTTGTCTTCATTGGGATGAATCGGTTTCTAAATGTGCAGCTGGGTTTTCTTAGAGTTTCTCAACACTACCTATACAGTAACTTCACTAAAAGACCTTGTTTAGATTTTGCTGTTGGAGGATTCAGTTACAAGTGGATACCCCTGAGCATGAGTCTTCACACCTGGCAGTAAAATAAGACTAAATTTAAGTGATCAGACATCATTTTACAGGTTTTTGTCCAAAATATTTATTAGTTACAGTTTACAACCTTATTTCAAATTGTATTAAATTATTCTCGTCCCTTGAAGTTCTACACACTAATACCCCCTTATGAAAAAAAAAAATAGTATTCACAATCTTTGCCAGTGTCTTAACATGACTGTGTGAATCTTAAAATGATTCACACAATTAATCTCTTTATTTATATACTTTTTAGCTCACCATATTTACATTGTTTTTATTGTGTGCATTAACATGTCAGTCTGCTTGAGTCAATTTGCTGTTTTGCTCATAACCACGTTTGACTTGTTCAGCACTTTGGTGAAATTCAGTTGTTTTTACATTGCTCTATAAATAAGCTTCGACTTGACTTGATCTCTTTTCGCTGCTAAAACTCAATGTTTAAATGCTCTCCTGACACACTCTATAGCTTTGATGTGACGTATTCCTGACCGGCGCCTGCACTGAGACAAAATTCACATAAAAAGACCAATTAAATATCCCTTTCAGCCTGCCTCACTCCTGCCGTCACCTCTCAGAGGAGCTGTAAAAATGGTGTATGCGGATTTGACCTCCATCTCTGTGGTCTTATCTCAGAACTCTGACTGCCTTTATGATCTCTATCCCCGATTGTGAAGACGTCACTGCAGCAAACACCTCTTTCTGTCCATGTCTGAGTGTATTAGTGATTAGGAGCAAGTCCTGGCCTGGACCAGTGTGGAAAAAATGCATGCCTGAAAGCTTTTGTTTTCACCAGACTAATGCAGTTATTCCAGGGTCAATTCGCATTGGGATGACTGCCAGCTGCTGTGCAATGATTTGTTTAACTGTGCTTAAACAGTTCCCCGAGCGATGACCTCTGCTATTTGTGTGTGGGTTTTTTCTATTCTATTTTCCAGGGTTCAAGGCAACAGGTCCCCTCTAACTGCGTCATCAAGAGGGAGCAGGAGAAATGTATGGAGATGATGGCTCTGGAAGATTCAGACTCAGAATTTGGTAGGTTTTTAATTCCTTACCGACATAGTAATTGTTCTTTTAACAGTTTTCAATGAGGAGCTAATTAAAATAACGTAACACTGAGATTAATAATTAGAACATATTGAGGGTCGTCATACTAATGAGCAGTTGATAGTTCAACCAGCTGTGGTTAACTCTGACCTGCTTTGTCTTCAGGGAGATGATGAAAGGTTTCTCTGTGCTCCTCTGTGTGTGTAAATCTGCCTTATTAGCTGCATAAAACAAAGAGAAATTATTTTTTTTCAGTCTGTGTCTCTAGTTTTTATACAGAGATCTTGATGGTTTTGGGGCTTTAAAGTTTTCTCATGATCATGATGATGAAAATTCAACCGTTATTTAGTTTAGTAGAAAACATCTCTTATTTCATAAGGAAAATGTATGTGTGATTCTGCAATTTACTGATAGCCAAACAACTGGGCGCTGATCTTATAAAGTTGTATTTTGGTGTTTTTGTGAATGTGCGGTGGCCTTTTAAAACTAAAAGGCGTTTGTGTTCACACTGCGTCCTCAGACTGTCCGTGGTTCTGGGACAATCTTACATGTTGGCAGCCGGCCAAGGTTGGGGAGGTGATCCAGATGAACTGTCCAGAGCTCTTCTCTCAGTTCATGAGCGAGGAAGACTACGGTCAGTCCTAACATATTATTATATTTACTAAAATCTCAATTTACACATTCTGTTGGCAGAAAAGCCTTTGTTTCAAGTATTTACATTTCAAAACATTATTCAAAACATTGAACTGGATCAGTTTCTTTGTAACGTTTGGATATGTTGTTTTATCTCCATTTTGTTTGTTTGTTTTTCTTATTTGGATGTAATGAGTTTTGTACTGATTCATTCCAAACTTCTCACATTTATGCATGATCATTTGATTTTCTGTATATATATTCTACGGTTATTTCATTTAGGAAATAACTGTAATTTTTCTGTGCCAACAGAATTGGGGAAGGTGAGTCGTAACTGCACAGAGTTTGGCTGGTCAGAGCTCTTTCCTCATTATATTGAAGCCTGCCTGTATGAGGAGGGAAACAGCAGCCACCCTGTGAGTTTACCTCCGGCTGTCAGGTTCAGACCTTCATATTGCAGCCTCTGCACTCAGTTCTTATTGTATTCATGTTTTGTTTTGTTTTTTTTCAGGACATGTATTATGTGTCAGTGAAGGCTCTGTACACAGTGGGCTACAGCACCTCTCTGGTGTCCCTCACCACAGCTATGGTCATCCTGTGCAGATTCAGGTAAGACTTTCAGAAGAAGGAAAAATTGTGTTATTGATGTGTTGCACATTTGTTACAGATAAAAACATAAAGTAATACTTAAATAGCTTAATGTGGCTAAGGCTTAAAAAAATGTCAGATTGAAAGTCAGAAGAAATAAAGCTACTAAAAATCATTAATCTAATCAAAAGTCAAAAAGAAAAAGATAACAAGGAAAATGCTTGATACCTCGATGTGTTTTGTGTTATTGCACAAACGTGGTCTGTTTGGAGTGACCCAGTAGCAGCTTGAAGATAGCAAGAATCATGTTTTAAAGAGTAAGGTCAAATTTGATTCTGTGCTATCATCCGTGTTGGTGTGACTGCAGAGTGTTCAAAGCTCGGGGGGGAAAAACAGTTTCACAGACTGTATGGATGTTTGGAGTCTGAATCTGCCTGAGGGGAGTGTGATGAAGAGGTGGTTCGGTTATTCAGGGATGTTAATAAAAAAGGCCCCTCAGGAACTTTTTAATCCTTACTCCCTTGTGAGGAAGCAGCTGCCCAGTGTGCTGGACGCTGCTCAGCAAAATGAAAATGCTGCCAAATGATGATTATAATGTTACAATTACTGCAAACCAATGAGTGGAAGATTAGTAATCTGCCATTTATATACAGTATATATACAGTATCTATCTATCTATCTATCTATCTATCTATCTATCTATCTATCTATCTATCTATCTATCTATCTATCTATCTATCT